>JAODUO010001549.1:17500-30000 GCA_025642075.2 Ridgeia piscesae
GGTCTGCAGAAAATGTTAAACGGTAAAAAGTGGCAACGCTTTGGTGATATGGGCCTAATATACTTGATAAAAGTTACATTTTAATATAAAATTATATATTGTAGATAGTTTATTTTAAATAGCGCCAAATCCAAACTTGTTGGTGGAGCTTCGCAACATACTGCATTATCTAAAATTGCCTATTAGTCATAAAAAGAGGTATGGAAAATATGTGTTGTTCAATTATGTCTTTTTTCTACCACCATATATTCATATTTTGTTTTTAAGTTTCAGTGATATATTATCCCGATAATTAATAAAGTGTCTCGTCCAAAAATTATTATTATTACATATCTGGTGGTGAAAATACCATTCATAAGTAGAAAAAGTAGCTTCAATAATATTTTCTTATGCATAATGTGTGTGTGTATGTGCTGAATGAAAATTATTGTTACGTCGTAATTATTTTACCATTTTAATGATATATATTACCTTTACATTAATGTATCACTATTGTTGTTATGGAATTTGTATGGGTTTTTATAATACTGATAGGTCCCTTTAGTTAATTATATAGACACATGTATTTTCATTATTTATTTTAAAATATTACCTGTGGGTAGTTTTCTTCTTATTGTAATTTTAATAGCAGCATATTGTGAAGCGCCACAACCAATTATGGATGTGGCGCTATCAAATAAATAAAATATTATTATATTATAATAAACCTCATTATTTCCTGCAAATCATAGTGATGATAATAATTAATTCTTTATATATTATATATAAGTAATTAAACTATTTCGCGCGTGCGAATGCAGTAAGTAAAGTTTATAAACATTCGCGCGCACAAACGTGTCGTCTAACGGCATTTTGTGTAAAGCTAACTTATACAGCGATGTTACGGTTCCGCAGAGCGGCCGACGAAGTTGCCGTCGAGATCTGCGCGTTTGATTTGTGAAAGTTCTTCGTTAGAAGAATGCAAGTGATTTTATTTTATAACGTAGTGTATGTGTATGTGTATGTATGTAAGATAGGTGAGGAGAAGTTTGGCGGGTGGTGGAGGTCGTTTTCATGGTTGGGTTAATCCAACCCGGTCGTCTGGCATCTGCCCTGTGTCTGTGATTGTAATTGTCTCAACGAATCAACTGGACTACTCTTTCAGTTCTGGTTGATTCAAAGGGTAACAAAAAGACGGATACTGTCTTTCACTGTACTGTGGCTACAAGGGTATGAGGAACCGTGTGGCATATGCTGTCGCGATTTCGTTGTAAACCGACATAAGGCACTTTTAGCGAACCGCTTGGGTCTCTGTTATGACAGCTGAACCAGCAGACGACTTGATGACCTAATACTTTTCCCAAATGCTGATAGAAGCTGGGTTTCGATTGGTTGCATTGACCAAGATGGGCCCGTTCATGGCGTCGGTGATTTAGCTAGATTTACCCACTTTAACAACATTTAATGCGAATTTTGTTATTGTATATGCAAATGGTTAGCTTGTTTAAACTCTTTTAGGTGCATCATACCAAACCGTTGCATTTTTGCCCTTTAAAATCATTGAATATATTTGTACTTACCATCATTACATACATATTACGCAAACAAAATATCCACTTCTATTATTCAAGCACCTATGTGTATTTAGGTGAACACTAATATGCTACGTAGTGGAACCCATAATGAAGGAGTTCATTGGTTATAACAACTGAACTTTGTTTTCAATACGAATACAAAACTTCAAACAACTACACATAAAATGTCCAGTACAGTTTAAACTTGATCGAGTTACAGTAACATTAACAACACTGTGTGGTCTGATTAGTTTGCCTATTATGGTAAGAACACACATTTGTTATGTTCAACCTATTCTGTCAAATAGATTTGATATTAGCAATACGCTTTTCACATGTTTTCAAATATAGTTCGTTCACACGTGGTTAAATAAATTGTTATTGACAACAACAATAAAGTTGCATTGTATGTCTTTCTCTCTCTTTGCTGTCCATCGTGTCCGATGATGACATCAGTGTAGGGTTTCGTCCGTTACGTGCTTTGATCGTTGGTGAGAGAATAGTCCAATTTGAGATGTAAAACCTCTCCCGCAGTTGACCTAGCAGGTGACAGGGGCAGAAGGATCAGGAAGGCCATGGCGGAGATTGTGATCGTGTTGGTTGCATTTTAAGTGCAGCCTTCTTCAAAACATATATCAGTGGATGTCACATTCAGGCCGACAAGACAAGCACCACAAGACGGCACATGTGAGACATCAGTTCTAGGTCAAATAAATGAAAGTTATTGTTGCGTAATTAATGTTTTAACATCTACTAAATTATTTATAATTATATACCATACGTATGCATTTATCAGCATTATTGTTATGGAACTATTTGCTAGATTGATTATTATTATTAGTATGTAATGTATGACTAATAGGTAATATTAGTTATATACACACATACATTTTTATTATGTATTTAAAAATATTAGTATTCTTTTTATTGCATAACATTTTCCTCTTCATGTAAATAATAGTAATATGTTGTGACGTGACACAAACAATTAAAGAACTGGCGCAATATCAAATAAAATATATTATTATTATATTATTATATAACTTATCATTTCCTGAAAAAGATAATAATAATAATTATATTATTCTAAAACGTATTTAATTTGCTGCAGATCATTGTGATGATAACGCTTAATTATTGTTAAGTTATGTATAATTAATTAAGCTGTTTTACATAACGTTACTGCATTCGCAGAGTAACGATTATAACATATTTAATATTCACAGGCTGTCTAAGTGTATTTTTGCAAAGCTCATTTATATGGCCATACTACGGAAAACGTGTAGTTGCATGTAGGTAGCGCCGTAGATGGAGAGTTACGTCGATATTTGCGTGTTTGCATGGTGAAATTTCTTCGTCAGGAAGTATGTGAGTAATTTGGCGGCTGTAGGTGGTTGTTTTCATGGTTATATAAAAAAGTAAAAGATCACCGGAAGTCCGTTTGGGCTTGCTAGCCATTGTCCACACTTTTGCAAACAAATTGCCTTTGTCCAACACATAACCGCAAGCCTCTTACTGTTAGGGCGCGCATACGTAGGACCCTTGAGTATGTGAACATAACAGTTAGGCCAGTGGTTTTGTTAGACCATGGCTAATCCACATTTATGCATACGACACGATGTAGACCAGTGGTTTTGTTAAAGGGCGGTCTTGCTAGACCACTGGTCTACCTTAAACGAGGTCTAGCTAAACTAGTTGTATGCAATCGGCTCCTACTTGCTACTCGGGTGTGTATAAGAAGATTTACAAAATTTACATTGCCACCTAGATAATCAACTCTAGATGGCAGGTGAACAAGAAAGCCCTTTGGCTTATTGAGAGTCCAACCTATACATTTAAATGTATCCCGCTCTTCTTAGGTATATGTCGATTTAATTTGTAAACATGTTAACACTACTGACACCTACAAACTCAGTAGATAGTGCGTTCCATTCGAATAAATTAACCACACTTTACATATGATGGTTCTGAACCTTCTGGACGAGGGCAGGAGGACGTACTCGTTACGTAGATTGTGTGCATTGTCATTAATGATGTTAGTTCCTGTTTTTCATACAAAGCAATGAGAGTGGATTGTTTTAAACCGGTTGCTTAACTACTGATGTTTACAATGCGCTGCAAATTACTATTGTCTTTCTGACTGACATTCCCAAACCAACACATAACAGAAACTGTCAAAAAACCTCTGGATACAAGATGTATAAAACATGGACAAAATGGTGCTATCAACGTTAAAAGAGCGAAGTGTTCTGAGGCAGTAAAGACGCTGCTGACTTTTTGTTATATACGGTCCCACTTCAACCTGTTGTCAATTGTTGTGCCGGTGTATATATACCCGCCAACTACTTGTTATCGTGGATGGCAATAACAGACTGGGATGGAGGGTATTTCCTCAAATCAATGCACATATCTTTGGTGTTTTTGTTGCGTTCAGGCACAAATACGATCTATCACACCAGGCAACAAAGTCGTTTAACATTGGACCGTGGCCAACTCCAACGTTACACAACAGACTGAATGAACCCATGTGATATGATAATTTAATATCATAACTTTTGGGACGTATGCTCCTGCAGGCATTTGTATAAAATATGAATAAAAGAGGGGTAAGACACATCCATGAGATGAGCCAGTGGAAACAACCTTCACATCAGAAGTGACGTTATTCACTCGAACAGTTGGAATCTCCCCAACACCAACAAAAATCAAGCACCTATAGCGCCAATTCAGATTCAAGCTTAGACTTTGAAATTAATTTCGTAAACAGCAAACGAGGCTGCGCGTATTAAACACAGAGCTCATATCCAGGTAGACAACTCTGGCATGGGTTTGCGCTTCATCAATATGACAAAGTACGTAGTTTATTAAAGTAGCGACTGCATCCTCCACCCCAGTATTTGATGTATATGCTGCATGTATTAAAACCCCCTCTAAACAATTAATGTATAACTATGTATATATGATACATCCCTGTAGTAATCATGTCAATGTAGTTAGTAAAACAAATATGTTTATAATTATTTTATATCAGATGAGATAGACTGAGTACGTTGATACACGTCTTACCTGCGCGGATACTTTGATGAGCGCGACGTCTTTGATGTGAGTATATCCCTCGTACTTATACGTGTATTCGGTGTCTGGCTGAAACCACACGACGGGCTGAACTTGTGGTCTGACGACGACGATCAAAGAGAAGGACATGAACATATAGAGACAGAACCGCCATATTAAGGTGTCTGTCATGATTCAGACGATCCTTCTCTAAAATAAAACAGCCTATTAGTCAGCTTCAATTTGAACAGTACACACACTCACTGCCAGCGAACCACGTTAGTGTGCGAGCGACGGCGAACGATGTCACGGTCTAGTGGTTCGATTAGGTTTACCGGAAGCGCTTGGCTTGCATTATTTAACACATTACACTCTCAGTGTATCTGTAAAATGAATTATTTAGTCATTGTTTTAATCGAACGCAAACGTCTTTTCCGGCAAATGAAACACGTTCGTTTACTCCGATCACATGGAGTTTAAAACCCAACTCAGTTATGTTTTGATGTAGCGTGACTGGATCATCTAGGCATTTGTGTTCGGGTTTTTCCGTATTCCAAATATTTGGGGCTTTTTAATAAACTCTCTAGATATTAGATTCATTATATCATGTTGCATAATAATTTCAAAAAGCCCCGTATTAAATAAACGCATATAAATGCATTCACACATTTTGTACATGCATGCATACATTCAAACATGCATAATTCGTATGTACGTACACAAATACGTATACATTTACATATATTCACAAATATATGCATATATGCTTACACATGCATACACAAGTAAGCGCGCACACACTTGCAAACACATTCATAAAATTATTTGATTTTGTACAGGTGCAAACCCCATAATGCTATAAGAGAAATAAAATGATCGAACGCATTGTTGAAAGGTCATGCCTGTTACAACATAATTACGTAAGACAAATATTTAAGAAAAGCGTGCATGTGACCTCAATGTATGTTCATCATGTAGCAGATTTTGTTGTCACACTCTACCGTGCAGTACAATAATACTAGATGTCTCGGGGATCTTTCAGGCGGTCGTGTTGCACGCTGACGTGAACAACAGGTGTACATATCGTATGTTATAACCTGCCGTCAGTCCGTTTCCAGATTGAACGTCATTGAAAAAAATCCGTATGTACCAATGTCTAGTTATGAAAGTAAACGTGAGCTATGCAGTAGATCAACATAGACATCTAGTCTTGCTGAGTGTTAATAGGCTGTTATCGCGTAACTGCGTATGTGTACTTTATAATTGCTTTCCGATAAACGTGAGTCGCCCACATCATGTTACTGTTATCTCTGTAGACTGGGGCGTCGACTGCCAACTTGCAAGTAATGGTACTAAATCTGTATGCGTCGTAGATAAGTACTAGTGCTGATATACATCACAGGGGCAAAGGGCTGTAGCAATAGGCATTCGGCGAATCATATTGTAAAGTGTAGTTATTCTATTCCTGACTTAGGCTTTAGGTGAAATTCTGTGCAACACATGCGTCGTGTTTTGTTTGTTGTATACGTAATTTAAGACAAATAAGAAAGGCAGCACGCCATAGCCATTACATCTTTCGTTGAAGTTACTAACTCGTGTTGAATATAGTCGGTTAGTGCAACTTTGTGACAGCTACATTGTGTTAATATTACAGTTATTATATACATTGTAAACACAACTATCATTAAATATGTTACCTTACGTAAGGAAATACACATTGTCCAGCTTCGCGTAATTTACCCATATACAAATACATGTTCTATATATGTTGAATCTATCGCTTAAATTATGTGCTCGACTGATATGTGTGTAAATGTACAGTTGTCTGGGTCCATGTTATATGATTGACTTTCCCTTATATTTGTCCAGCATTCTCAAAAACGTCATCTTCAAACGATTGTGTAATGAACGTGATCACACGTAATGCACAAACCACAGCACGATAGGTGTCAGTGTTGAGGTCACACTAACACAATTACTACCGTTTTCTTACGATGATCGATTACCGGCAATGAAAGGGTTTGTTGGGTGGAGTGCCAAGTTGGCGCGACGGTCGTGTTGCGATATGCGATGCTTCATTTGTTACTGCCGCTAATAATGGTTATCTGATTCGCTCCTTTTTTCGTTTTATATCGGCGCTTTGAATGTGCGAAATCATTCCTATCAACAAGTCTCGTGTAAATGTGCATATGCCAGAGTTTCGTGAATGCTGGTGGCTGGTGAGGAAATGAGCCGTGGCCGTGAGGAGTCACTGATACACAAACAGCCGTTCCGTTATGTCGTGGTACTCCAGGGTTGATCTCAATGCAATCTGACATGGACGACCTACAGTGAACACTGGGCGCTTGTCGACATGCCAGGGTGGGTGGAGGCTCGCTCGACCTGGCGCTTATCTTTTCTCCTTCACTGATCTATCTACTCTGATCGGTTTATTATTGTCAGTGCTCCAGGCATGGGTGGATACAAATTCGACACAGCGCGTGTCTTATCATTGACTGGTGTATCTATAGCAATTAGTTTGACTGTGTATATGCCGGCATACTTTTGTCGGCTGTCACGAATTCGACTTGGCACATGTCCTATCTCTTTGACAAAGGTTACATTGTGAACAGTTTACCTCCATACATATAGGTTAGTACGCCAGGCCTTCTGACAGATGCACTGGAATGGAATAGTGCATTTTACGTTGTAATACTGTATATGTTGAAATGTTCCAAATATGGGTGCTTTCTTTAATATATAGCGTAAATGTTATCAGTCAAGTGATATATTTTGAATTTCTCACAAATAATGATGGTGATGATAGTGGTGTTAGTTAATATAAGGGTTTTTCCTTATGTAATTTAAATTGTTTTTTTTTAGAATTGTGCACAGTTTGTAAATATGTCTCTTATTTTGTTTAAATAATAATTTCTTCTCGACAAATATATTAAAGATCGGTAACATTGTGTACCGCGAATAAACTATTATTAGGTTTGGTTTAAAGTACTTTGGGAAAACTTTAAAAAAAGAAACAACCGTGCGGGATTATAAATTTTGAAACAAAGCGCAACGTGCGATTGAGCTGTTGAGAACGATAGATTTAGGTGCGTTGATTTAAATTGGTATGTTAACACCTACACAGTTCCAATATCTATCGATATCTTGTATTATATAACCTAACATTATATAACTTTCTTTCTCAAGCTGAATCCACTCTCCGTTTGCTATGTGTAGATTATGTGAAGTGGGCTGTCTTCATTACAATTACGTTGGAAACGATACGAAAGTTTGCGAAACTAAGCGAAAGTGCCGAAACCATCGCACTTGCTTGGTGTAATATTTATCAACAAAATTGCATTCATGTGAACCCGTAAGATATTTATTTGTACCTGTATGGTGACCACTGTTTGTATTACATCGGGATATCGCACAACAACTCATTCTTCTGTTCGTTTCAACCCAAAAGCTAAACTTGTAGACATGCTCTGATGCATGGAAGGTTATATTCATAACGCGAGCTATGTCTATGATGAAGTCATGATACCCGTGTTCACCTGTTTTATTAAAGCTCACCTTTCCACGTAAAACGCCACACACATGAGTTTAAATCGTATTGTTCTGTAGTATTTACCGACGTGTTTTTATTTCCTCTAACTAACTGTTCTAACATTAACACTAACATTAATTGATAATCATAGCCACACTGTTGATCTGGACACATGTTATGATTCTAGCAATACAGCATTGTAAATATCAACTAAAAAGGCAAGTTTATGGGAATGAGAAATTGTCTATGCATTGATGGAACGATTATGTAAATGATCTATACGTGACAGACAAATATGCAAGTATTGTTTAGAAGAACATTGACAAACCCTGAATGGGTGTTGTTTGTATTACGAACGCAAAAAGACACGAAGTTAAGTAATGCGCTTCGCAAGCAGTCGTCACGTTACATAACGCTACTTATTGCCTATTTAAAACGACCCACATCGCTGAAACTGACTAATGCATGAGGTTATTCAAAAAGTTGGATATTGGACGCCGTGTGCACTCGCGTGCTCAAAGGTTGTGTCTTTGTCGTTGCTTTGACGCTGCACGCATAATTGGCTTACACAGTGGGGCGACGCAGAGTGAAGATCGCTGATAACGCATTTAGCCCAGCGGGTGAGGGATCTGCCTCTGTCGGCAATGACAGGATTCGGTTGGGTGGAGTCGAAAACATGCCAAGTTGACGCGACGTTCCTGTTGCGATATGCGATATTTCACTTGATACTGCCGCTAGTTATGGTAATGGTTAGTTAGTATATATATATATATATATATATATATATATATATATATATATATATATATATATATATATATATATATGTGTGTGTGTGTGTGTGTGTGTGTGTGTGTGTGTGTGTGTGTGTGTGCATGTGCGTTACGTTACGTTAAATACTTAACGGCGTTTAAACTATTTAACCCAATGGCTTGTTTTGAAAACAAATTATATGCCAATGTAAATCTTGTTATTGTTTTGTTCGCAATCTCTGAATTCAGTATCAACTTATTTGATATACCGGTAATTATAATTGTGTGTGTAAAATTAACATGAATTAAAATTAACAATTAAACACCCTAAAACACACTAAATCGTCGAGTCTGTGATTCATGGCCGTAGTTGGGCCGACGGCTGATTCATTGTGCGCGGACTCGCCGGCTCGCAGTAACGTCGATTGCCAAATATATGACGTTCACCTGGCCACTTTCCCTGAACGTGATGAGGTTTACCGTGAACACGGTGTGTCATTCGTTGTTAAGTTTACAGATAAAACACGAACATACTCATTACTGTCATTGTGTCACACCGCGGTGTGCTTGGGTTATCCTCGCATCCAATTCCCAATTGCGTCATTTACCAAGACAACTGCTGTGAATGATTGGCTCTTGCCACTATCTCACGGTTGACGTGGACTCGTATTCGACCGGGCGTCTATCGTGAGATCGGGTTGACTATGCACCTACGAAAGGCTGCAGTGGACTCGAAATAAAACTCGCACGTACCGTTGTGTTCCATACATATATACCACCATACATATATACCACCATACATATATACCACCATACATATATATCACCATACATATATACCACCATACATATATACCACCATACATATACACCACCATACATATACACCACCATACATATACACCACCATACATATATACCACCATACATATATACCACCACACATATATACCACCATACATATATACCACCATACATATATACCACCATACATATATACCACCATACATATATACCACCATACATATATACCACCATACATATATACCACCATACATATATACCACCATACATATATACCACCATACATATATACCACCATACATATATACCACCATACATATATACCACCATACTATATATACCCCCTTTACATTAATACCACATTATATTATATACCACCATACATATATACCACCATACATATATACCACCATACATATATACCACCATACATATATACCACCATACATATATACCACCATACATATATACCACCATACATATATACCACCATACATATATACCACCATACATATATACCACCATACATATATACCACCATACATATATACCACCATACATATATACCACCATACATATATACCAATTATATCATATATACCACCATACATATATACCACCATACATATATACCACCATCATATATACCACCATACATATATACCACCATACATATATACCACCATACATATATACCACCATACATATATACCACCATACATATATACCACCATACATATATAGCACCATGCATATATACCACCATGCATATATACCACCATGCATATATATCACCATGCATATATACCACCATGCATATATACCACCATGCATATATACCACCATGCATATATACCACCATACATATACACCACCATACATACACACCACCATACATACATACCACCATGCATACATACCACCATGCATATATACCACCATGCATATATACCACCATGCATATATACCACCAGACATATATACCACCATACATATATACCACCATACATATACACCACCATACATATACACCACCATACATATATACCGCCATACATATATACCGCCATACATATATACCGCCATGCATATATACCGCCATGCATATATACCGCCATGCATATATACCGCCATGCATATATACCACCATACATATATACCACCATACATATATACCACCATACATATATACCACCATACATATATACCACCATACATATACACCACCATTCATATACACCACCATACATATATACCACCATACATATATACCACCATGCATATATACCACCATGCATATATACCACCATGCATATATACCACCATGCATATATACCACCATGCATATATACCACCATACATATATCACAACGTCCCATCCAAATGATTGTTTTGGTGTGTTTTACAATGGTTAATCCATCAACAACTGTGATGAAATACGCAATCATTCATGCTAATAACACAATTATGTTCCCTTGAAATACATACATAAATAAGCACAATTATACAGTGTATTAAAATGATAACAATATATTAAGTAAACTAATAAATTCGACAGATTTAAAAATATGTATAAGTGGACTTCGTTATTTTCCATTGTTGTGATTCATAATCATGAGCTGAACATTCCGCCTAGGCCTAAAACCATATTGATTGTTGAACTGGGATTTAGCTTCACTATAGTTCTACGATGTTTAAATAAAGCTAATGTTACCGTACATTTTATATTGCTGGAAGTATAGAAGTTGGCTAATGTTTGGTTTCATAATTGTTAATCATTTATATATTGGCAATTTTATATATTCTTTGGCAATGTTTAGTTTAGTCTGAACATTCCAGCATTTATCACGTGTTACCGTAATCAAGTATTTAATTACGACAGGAATATATCACAAGCAATATTTGGAAGACTATCGATTATCAATATACCTTTGCTGCTCGATGTTTTGGAAGTAACAGTAATATACATTGGCACTTGTCTTGAAGATATTTACACAATTATTAAAATTCATATGTGTGACAGATACAAAACGTATGACCCATAGAATAGACCTACACTGTATAGTAATTATATAACCGCAGACGTACAACAAGAAACAACAATGGTTATGACATTGCATTAAGGTGAGTGTGTCCTATCGTAGTTATAATAAACTCCATATTGAAAATTGTTCAGTCATTGAATGCTATAGGCACCGATCGATTTGGTATGAAATTCAAAGAACGTAAATATTAATATTCTGCACACAAACCTACATGAAGTTGTCATTGAAAGAATTGAATTGAACTGCAAATGTCAAATCACACAAATCGGTGAGACTGACTAATGTGTCAAAGAGCGTGTTATGGTGTGCACTTATTTGAAGGCAGTGGTGTGTATTTAAGTCCCGTGGCGCAACATGCGGACTTGCTCGAATCGATGCATTTGAAACGCAATTACACAGTTCCTTCGCCAGGACTGAAAACTCGACGAATTACTCTTAAATCTAATACTACTCAACCGGATTACTCATAAATCTAATGCACTCAGTCCGCTAAAATATATATTAGTATACAACGTGTTTTTGTGATATTATACGTTCAACGTGTTTAATCAGGGCGCAGATTCGTTTTGACTCTAATCAATTTTACAAATACAATCAATACATCAATTTCCAGTCAGTCATTTAATTAAACTGCTCATGTACATGTTAGCCGGTTATTTGCATACGTGATTTGTATTAGTATCAATAACAGCATAGTAAGGTGTGGAAATACGCCATTCTAGTACATACTCATTAAGCAGGTAATCTAACGTTTTAGGAGATG
>JAODUO010001549.1:35000-47500 GCA_025642075.2 Ridgeia piscesae
TAGTTGCACTTAGCTGCACCATGTATTTAGTAGACGTAACTTTACGCTAGTTGAAATATTTACGGTATGATCCAGAAGTTGAAATATGTACGATATGCTCCCGACACGCCCACTCTCAACATAATTATTTTTAATGTTTACACTGGATATCCTTTACATTCAGCATAGCTTCCCATTTGCTATACTAACGACCAAGATGGCAGCTAGAAATAAAAAGGTTGTTCAGACACAGCACAAATACAGGGATTCCCCACAGCGAGCTAACTAGGTCAATACTACGTTTATTTAGCTGCGCGAATACTAAATATTATTGGTCTTTTGAAACCGGCCGTAAGCTGCATTGATTATTCGTTGTTAGTTACACGGCTTTATGAAACTGGGACCTGGGTAGATTGTTGGTGTGATTTCGCTGCAGAAGCCTGATATATATATATATATATATATATATATATATATATATATATATATATATATATATATATATATAGTAATAATTTAGTTGATAGTAAAAGTAACTACCTAAATAATTAAAACATGTGTGGCGTTTCATTGAATTGAGACGTATAACATTGCCACAAGTTCACTTCATCTAACAATCAGAATACGAGGACAAGTATCATGTATATCAGAATGGGGCATTTAAACTCCTAACGAAAACACGTGTCACCTGTGCGAATTGCCCTGCGAGTAGGTGTGTAACTCGATGGCATATGCTACATAGGCTGTTGATTCACAATAACTGTTAGATCAGATCAAGTTTTTATACATGCGAATGTTTGCTTGCGCATTTACAAGTTCTAGCATAAAAGTAATTGTAATTGAAATTGTTTTGTAATTGCTTGCTTTGATCTTTAAAACCGAGTTTGTTACATGGAGTATTTAAAAGGTGAATGTCTATACATAATCTACTATACTATTTACTTGTCTGTTGTGGTTAATATCGTTACTGTATCAAGTAAGAAGCTACTTATATGGCATATATTAGATAGAGAGTGAAATTACACCAATTGTATACTTTACTAATTATCCCGTAGACTGTACAACTTCCCCGTAGCGGGTAAGTTGTAACACTTTGGGACACCTCATATAACTCATTATACAACTCATGTGTAATAAGCGGCACAATTAATTATGCCCTAATTATCTGCAGGAGATATGTGGGACCGTATCGGACGAAAACTGTTTCGATCGGTTAAGAAACCCACCACCAATCTCTAAATGTGTGGTTTATGTTACAACTATCCCCGGTCTCCAGGTTGCACACGCTGTAATAACGTCGCTTCGCCAGCATAAATATCTAAGCTACCACTTGTTGGACTTGTTGCCCGTACGTGAAAAACACATCGAACTGGAAAGTGCGAATTCAATGCCATTGTTTCCTACAGTAATATGCTGGTATCGCTTGACCTCCGGGCTTGATTAGTTTTCAAAGAGGCTCATGGGTGAATATATTCATTGCTATTTAGTTTGCCCTGTTATACAGAAAATGCTCTCAAACACCCGCTGAGTGAAAAACATAAACTAAACACCTTACCTTTTGTCTTCCAGAAAGTAACAGTCCCGACTGACTTCGTGTGATCTGTTATCTGGTGCATCTTGCTGCCGTCCCACAGCCCGACGGAGCCAGCACTTCCGTCCGACTGAGTGACATTCAACATCATGATGCCTCGCTGTCCCTTGAACGTTGCTGCCGACTGGGCTGTCTGTGGCGGGTCTTTGTACGTCTCCGTCAGATACGTCTTCAGCGCTGTCAGATCGAATATATACACCCTGTGGTCGGTTCCGATGAACGCCCCCTGAGACTGTGTCTTCGGGATGTGGTGACCGTCCAACTTGTTGAGCATGTAGGACACGCGCAGACAGTCCGTGGCCGCGAGGGTCGTCACGCCGTTCAAGTTCAGGTTCCCTGTCAGCTTCTTGCGTAGGTCTTCTCCGCTGATTAGGCCTCCCAATGCTGTGTCTCCCGGGTAAGTTGCCTCTAGCGTTTTGTAGTTGGCCAGGAATCGGGATCCCGTCTCTACATCGCCTTCTATAAATGCATGTAAGAATGGCGTAACATAAGGCAGAACATGCAAACACGTAGCAATGCAAAATAGTAAACAAATACGTAATAAATGACATGCCATATATACAAACGTTGAGTCAAATTGACGCATGCGATTATGCAGGTATTAACGATCGCATACTTTTTTTGGGCACACATGGTTTAAATTGTGACTATTTAACACAGTAAGTTAACAATGTAAAGGTACTTTTTATATAGCGCAGTGTCCGGGCCTTATGATTGCTCAAAGCGCTTTTATGCTTTACTTCCATGGCAGACCTGTTCAATAAAACATCGTTTGTATTTCTCTGGGAAACATCCAGCCATATGCTACAATTAATGTACGAAGGCTGCTAGTACACGTATCCACCACTGTTTATAACCAGTTACTCGTGTATACAGATGAGTGAACTGGAGCAATGTAGAGCGAAAAAACTTGCTTAAGGTTTTACCACCGTAGCACAGGATTCGAACCCAGCTTCTCTTAGTCGAGAGTCCGTAGCTCTACTTCTGAGCCACTGCGCTCTACGAACAGTCAAACTAGAAACGAGATGCTACGCTAATAACTCGAACTACTTACCTGTCGATACCATCATTGTTTTATAGAACATGTTCGTGATACCCTGCGCACTTTGCTTGCAGTAATGTGTTCGGCAGGCGACCTTGATCAGTCCGAACAGGTGCGCTTTGTTGACAATCAGGTTATTGAACTGTTCCAGTCTGTCTTTGCTGGAGACGGACTTGTAACCTGAGCCGTAGTAGCGTTCCAATATGAAACTTAATTTCAGATGGTTGTCAGCTGACAACCAACTGGGCAACAGCGTCCCAAACACAAACCCATCGATTGCACCCACCAGTTTCGCCCGAGTCGCATGTTGACCAACCTTTGTAATTTTCCTATATCGGTATTCTGGAGGGCATCTTGACGTATCCCAGTATCCAGCAGTTCCCATTATTTCCATTAAATTTCTCGTCGCAGACTCTCGCCTATAGGCAACGGCTACAAGTGAACCAATCAACGTCATCTTGTGTAGGACTTCTATCTCTTTCTCCGTCATTTCCCCCGAAGGTTTTATCTCAATGGCAGCGCCAACGGCTACACCGGCCAGAACAGATTCGATGGTTACGGTCTCTCCACCTGCATCGACCACGCCTAATTCTCGCTTTCTGTCGTTGGTCGCAAAACGATGTGTTGCCATCTCTCGCATCACGTACGATGCGAAACTATTCGTGTAAGCGTAGCTTGAAATATCACGTATCCTCATGTATTTTTCGAAATAAAACGGGAAAGCGTAGTTGCTAGCCTTCAGGATGGCTAGAGTCATATCCCTGATGCCAAAGCTGGTTTCTTTCTCCAATTGTTTCACCAGATCAATGAAATAACTGATGGTGTATTTCCTCTTGAGTACACCAGGACACGACGAAGCGTACAATTTGTCGAAGAACGATTGCACGGTCGCCGGAATTTTCTTAATTAACTTCGATTTAGACGTCCCATTGTAAATTGTTCCAGATAGAAGCAATGCCTCTATAACATAATAAGATGGCATTGTGAACATATGGCTATCCTTAATTTTTTTAAATACATCCTTTGCATTCTTGAAGTTATAAAAGGCACTGGCAAAAGACACCGACTGAGCCTCCAGTTCGTGGTTAGGCAGTAATTCCCCAAAGGTTGCGGCATTGTCCGAGGCCTTGAAGACACGTCCCCCTGTGTGGATCCCGCTGCCCTCGTAGTACACGTGGAGGATTTCACTCAACGGCTGCTCCTTCATCGACGGAATTATCGTGCCCAAAATCGCGCCGTCCATGTCACCGAGTATCTCTGCGTCGGTCAGTTCTGACGCTGCTTTTGTGTTCATTGTATATACCCGAGGACAGACGGCGCTGTCCCAATTCCCGGACGGTCCTAGCAGGGGATATTTCTCCTCGAACGCGTAGTGTAGGAGAGTTGTCTGTCCGATGTCGCCAGAGATTGTCGCTTGAAATAAGTTATCGATGTCCGACGTAAGACCAGCCAGGGCAACAATCGTCACATGCGTGTCACGATGGAATCCGCCGCAGTCAATACCTGCGATCACGTGACCTATAGCCACAGTCCCGTCTTTCGCCAGTAGTAAGCCTGTTTCAATGCCTGTCGTGCTGTTCGCATTGTGTTGGACCATTGCCTTTAATACCTGAATGTCCGTGCTACTTAGACCCGTATCCAGTTCAGTCGAATATGTTCCACATGTGGCCCACCATTTTAAGCCATTATAGGCTAATCCGCGAATGTAAATAGAAACCCTTTCGGTGGAAATTGACGGGTTGTTGTCTTCGATCGTCTTTATCAGCCGGATAAAGTTGCTCATTGTGTATGGCTCATCACAGCTGCGGCGCTGGCGACTTCTGAAAACGAAGTTAGCATTTGCAGTGAAACTTATGCTGGAACGAACAGGCATCGTACCGACCCTGATTCAATAGTAATGCCGGGCTGCCTGGAGGGTGTTTCGGAATATCCGGATCTACCCGGCATTCTACCCGGCATCTGCAGCCCGGAAGGTCGGCTGCTGTAAACGATTAAGACTCGAGACTGTATGCTCTTCGAAACAACCCTCGTGTGTGTGTCTTCATATGAATTATTCAATATTTGCGTAATTCTAAAGATTATTGTTTAATTTATAAACATTGTTAAATCACAACATTTAACTCCAAGTGTCCAAGGCATGTTTATTCGTAACAATGTGTGGGTTAAGGCCATGCATTAGGATATGATCAAACTCACAAGAGGCCCGCATGCAATACGCTGAACGACACCGATCAATGTATAATAACACACATCACCCCGTCTTCCCATATCATGGCCGATATTTTCCAAGGGGTGGGTCCGAATACTAAAAAATCTGAATCGACACCACCAAACATCTTTTTTTATACTGCAATGTTTCCCGAAAGTGGTGGGATTTTAAACGGTTCAGCCAATCATAGTCTATTTCACGGAGTATTTTCCTGGCCTTCCTTGCATCAAGTCAAACTACGGATTATCGTGAATGAGCTCCACATGAAAGGTTAAACCATCTTAACAATAAAGCACTCGACTTTCTATTGAATGCGGGGCGGCCCGGATTTGCGACGCCTTTATAGGAATGTATCTGCTAATGTTTATATATATATATATATATATATATATATATATATATATATATATATATACATACATACATACATTAATAAAATTAATATGCATAAATATACGTATATGGGGTAGGGGTGTATTGTTTTTATTTTAAATTTGACAATACACACACGAAATGTGTATGTTGAACACAAACAATTATTTTAATATAATGTATGCAATATTAACAATATTGCCTCTTTAATATTACAATATATGCATTATAAGAGATTATCCGTTAAATTATATTTTTTATTATCATTGAACCATAACGTGTTAAACATGAATCGCATTTTTACTCTGTGCGTTTCAAAGAGGGGTAACCTAACATATACAAATAGCTTTACAACCACAATTCCATTACATATTGTTACTATTACAAATACTATTTGATATTCCATTCATTGCATTTCAGTATTTTAGTAGTACAACATTTATGAATGACAGTCCTGCATTCAGCGGCGAAGCCCTCCGTACAGGTACACTTACCGTAAAATAGGGGTGGCCGCTCCACACGGGGCTATATTATAATAGTATAATAGTAATATAACGGCGCCAATCCGCCATCCGCGGGAAACAACCACTTCGCCTACTTGGTACTGCATAATATTGCATTACTATATAGTGCAAGCGAAATGAGCCCTCTTTTCGCAGGTGACCGTTGGGGAGGAGGAATGTTGTATAGCTTACCTTGCTAAGTCAATGTCACTGCCAACATTTTCGGTAGTGTCTGCAAAAACATATGTTTGCATATACTTTATTAGGTAGTTTATGTCAAAATGTTGTGTTAGATGACACGTTCACTTTGTCACATTGTACAATGTTGTAAGAGAAAATATGTACTATATAATGTCTCAAAATCGTTGCACAGTGGACATTGTACAGCTGTGGAAATGAGCAGTGTTAATACCGAAAACGTGTCTCACATAAATGCATATAATATATGCATTTATGTGAGACATGTTATTATATATTTTGTGAACATAAATATTATATGAACAGATGAATGAACGAGTGCAGTCGCACACTTTTTTAAATGTAAACGAGATTATTTTCAAAAAAAATATATATATATATATATATATATATATATATATATATATATATATATATATATATATATATTATTGTGTAATAGCAACAGCGATTAGAACGTTGTCTACGAAAATACACTTTGTATTCAAAACACGCTGAATTTCACTGATATTATGTATAAATAAAATCTCAACATATCAGTAATTAATATGTTTTGCGAACCTGATTCTTGGCTTGAAGCGTTGACTCTAAGCAGCAGTAAAGACAACATCACAAGTCGACACGACAAATTCGTCCACGCGTGAAGAATCATGATTCCTTGATAAGAAGAAACTGCATCAAACGAATTTCAACGAATAAGTAGTTTAATTACGACAATAACAATAGTGATGATGACTATTTATATTATGACATATTATATATATTCAATTATTTTTGTAATAATATGACTGTTGCTAGCGTTGTCGCTGCTATTTCCATGTGTTAGCTGTATTTGTCCTTTCGTAAATAAATGTCCAGCCAAATAACTACTGGTAAAACGATTACCGTAATATATTATTGCTAACAACACTTCTCCAATCGCTTTACATTATTTCTATAAGTTGGAAACTAGAACAATCACATGTCGTTATAATATTAGTTTCCTGGCATGTCCCCAACATGTTCCAGAATCTCGCCATGTATCGTGGCTTGCATGGCTTGCGAGGATGTGGGAAATAAGCCCTGGTTGATCCCCGACGCTAAGTGTCGGTTTAGCGTATTCATATGTTCCGTGGGAACAGTTCAAATACCCAACCCAATTTGAAGACGGATCAATAATTGCTGGGAATTCCAGCACAATGTCTTTGCCCGCCCAATCGACCATTTGAATGGATGTGTGTATTCAAATATTTCTTTCTATGAAACATGTGCAGAGTGTTATGTTTTAAATCAACCAGAAGTATATCACAACTTTCAGACTAGTATATTAGGCACTGCGTCTTGAGATGGTGACTTGATTTCATTACAAAATAACGCTACGTCAGTGGAAAGATAAACCTTAATTGCTGTCGTCTGCCTCATCATTATGACCACTTATCATCTTCATTATTAATATCGCCATAATGTTCTTTACCATCGTCATTATCAATTTATAGAATGTATACAAATAAAAAAATATTATGCAAATTATACAAATTAACAAAATTAACATATTATAAATAAAGTTATACAAATTATAAAAAGTATACAAATTACGGTTGATACATATAAAACAAATTACGGATGATACATATGCAATACAAATTAAACTAATTAAACTAAATAAAATTACTGAAATAAATAAACTATTAATAAATAAAACAAACGAATTAAGCTGATTATACAAATTATGATAACTATATTAATTACAATAAGCATACTAATTATAATAATTATACTAATTAAACTAGTTATACTAATTGAACTAGTTATACTAATTATAGCAATTATACTAATTATAATAAGTATAAGAACTGTAATAACAACAACACATAGAGTAGCTATAGTAACTATAATAACTACACTAATTTTAGGAAATATAAAACCGTAGTAACTATAATAATCTTAATAATTGTATTAACTACATAACTAATATTTATTATAATAGCCGTAATACATGTAATAACTATTGAACTATTGAGAAGCACATTGGAAATAAACTTAATCGGTGTACTTTCATGTGTCATTCTCGGTATCATGATTCTTCTTCTTTATTTGCTTTTGCATCTGAATATGTTTAAATCCGTAAAATATATATATATATATATATATATATATATATATATATATATATATATATATATATATATATATATATATATATATATATATATATATATATATATATATATATATATATAATATATAATATATTTATATATATATTATATATATATATATATATATATATATATTGTTTTATATATATATATATATATATATATATATATATATATATATCTGATCAATGTTAAGGTATTAAAAGGTTAAACTAGTTACTATAATTAATATTGATTAAAGAACACGCATACTACACACACACACACACACACACACACACACACACACACACACACACACACACACACACACACACACACACACACACACACACACACACACACACACACACACACACACACACACACACACACACACACACACACACACACACACACACACACACACACACACACACACACACACACACACACACACACACACACACACACACACACACACACACACACACACACACACACACACACACACACACACACACACACACACACACACACACACACACACACACACACACACACACACACACAACACAACATACATACATACATACATGAATATATATATATGTGTGTGTGTGTGTATTCAGTGTATATATGGGTTTGCAGAAGAAAGCGAATCAATATCGAACGCAGCAACGTATGGTAGTGACTGTGCAACACTTACCCGTGATGAGTGTCTGTTCTGGTCTCTTTCCGTTGTATGCGTCACAGAGGTGAATGACTAATGTTGTGTCAACGGAGATACGCGGGCCATATCAAATGTGTGCTTCACCAGACCACTCAGCTATGCGCGTGCTACTATTGGCAGCTAAAAAAAAGAAAAGTCGGTAATGCGTTGCGAGTGTTATGTAAACATGGGTTGTCCCAGTAAGTTATAGTGGCGCATTGCTGGTCGCGTGTTATGCGTGAAGCTAGTGTAGTTATATAGTAGCACGTTTGTGACGCTGTTGCTGCCCGTTATTTTTACTACTCCTATACATAAAAGGCCGTGGAGCTGTGCATGGAGGTGGACAACAACATTTGAGAAAACAGGCGATGTACTAAGACATGCTTGGCTATTTTTAAAGTGGTCACTATACGATTTTAAATTATTGGCTTTGCCACCCATATTCCAAACCATTTACTTTTTCTTAATAGCAAATGTGTAATGAAGTTAGCATAGTTTGTTGTAATACTCTAATACAGATTATGAAATATCTTAGTTATTTAGATTGTTCCTCCGACGGCATCCATCCCCATGTGTTGCACATGCAGTGTCAGTCGTTAAGTCAGTCAGTCAGTGACAGTGCCGTGGCCGCACAGGCCTACAGGTACGCGTCAATTGACTGTCGTTTGGCAAGTAAGTTTATTTTAACAAAGATATTGGCATAAACAACAAATCCTTTGAATTTACAAAATAACTATGTGTACATTTAGATATATGTCAGTGTTTATATTTAATCAAAAGCACACTTTTCCATCCACTTACACAATTTGTTTACATATCTGCGTGTTTATCATCGGTAATACGTGCGTGTATCATTTACGACATTGTTTGCGTTTACTTTCGTTGTCCGGAGAGTTCCGGTGGTAAAAATAGATCAACTTTTGGGAAACTCCAGAGTCGTTGTTTTGTTGCAAACTTATATTTGATCAAATAACGTATACAACCACAAAGTGAGACATGTAGTAGGAAGTATATTAATAAGCAAATGTTTGTCATGGTGAACACTGTCTTTCCTAAAATGCGTTAAAAATGGAAAATTATGTCAGAATGCAACTTTAAGAGTCGAGACTGTAGACTCTTCGAAATAACTCTTGAGTGTCTGTCTTCATATGAACATTTTAATATTTGCGCAATTCTAAAGAATGTTTTTTATTAGAAACATTGCTAAATCACAACAGTTAACTCCAGGTGTCCAAGGCATGTGTACTGGTAACACTGTGTGAGTCAATGCCATGCATTACGTTATGATGAAACTCACAAGAGGCCCGCATGCAATAGGCTGAACGACACCGCGAACATGTATAATAACAAACATCACCCCAGTCGTCCCATATCATGTCTGATATTTTCCAAGGGATGGGTGCGACTTCTAAATAAATCTGGATCGTCTCCACGAAACAATTGTTTTTAGTATTGCAATGTTTCCCGAAAGTGGTGGAACTCTAAATGGGTCAGCCTACCATAGTCGGAAAGTCGTGTTCTGGCCTTCCTCGCAAACTACGGAATTATCGTGAATGAGCTCCACATGAAAGATAACACCATAACAACAGTAATTAACGGATTAACGACGCTCAAAGGCGCATTAAAACGGTTAATCGATGTCAGAGTCAGTTAACAATTTCAGTTGTCATTGGATTTATTTTTTATACCAGGGAGCTATGGTGGATAAGTTAGGTTGTAAAGGCGATGGCGGAATTTAAATATATTTTCAACTGAATTTACACTAGAAGGAAGCATGTTGGTTAATCTAACAAAACGAGTCACATAAAACTGATATGGTGATATCACATAAAACTAGACAATGAGAGTGAGTTTAAAACAATGTCTTCAGATGCGCCTTAACAGTGTTCTCACACGCGATCATACGCAGTTCCTCCTGTAGCGAGTTCCACAGCGTCGGTCCCACGCAAGCGAATAGTCGGTGTCTGTGTCGCTCGAGATTATGCCGCGGAACTATGAGTAAACCTCGATCAGCAGATCTCAGCCGCCATCCGAAACGTCGGCTGTGATGAGCCAGGCGGTGAAAATTGTCGTCCGGTCGTGAAAGGCACGAAACACAAATTTGAGCAATTCAAACACACTGACTTAAAGTGCAATGACAGCAAGAACATTTGTATCAGCGACCTAGCACACAGAAGAGACATGAATGGACTATATGACATGACAAGAAAACTAGCTGGGAAAGAAAGAACCCGTCAAAACCTATGAAAGACAAATAAAGAAAACGCATCAACAAGAAGGCGCATAATTGAAGCAGAACAAAGCACGAGATGGAAAGAACATTCATTTCAAAGAAACCCTCAATAGAGATTCACCGGCAGAAAAAGCAGACATGTTTATAGCACAATATTATATTAAGTTGACACAAACAATTACGACCACTTTACGCGAAGAACAACTTAGATTTAGACAATGCAAAACGTGTATTGACCATAAAGCCACTTATACAGACTAATCACAGAACAGTCAAGTCACCTCTCACCATTAACGTAATCGATTTCGAGAACGCCGTAAACAGTTGACAGTGACGTAGTCTGGATACTGACGCATATACCTACAACGCATGTAACACCAATCAGAGTGATGTCTACAAATTCCACCTGCAAAGTGATATATAATGAAAAACTATCCGAAAGATGCGCAGTAACCTGGAGTGCGACAGGACTGCATTCTACAACAACTGACCTATTTGCTCACACTATACACGAAGCAAAACCCATATTCCATAATGTCGAACGTGCTACTAAATGCAAATGCATACCGAAGGGGGCGTGTTTCTAAAGGTAACGTGATGTCAATCACGCACACGGCTTGTCGCGTTGGTTCTCCATCCGTGACGTCCGACACCAGCTCACAACTGTTTACCTGGGTCCCTGTTTTCTTATATATCAAAACTGAGAGAAAAACAGTGCGTTTATCGGTTGTTA
The DNA here is from genome assembly GCA_025642075.2 of Ridgeia piscesae. Lineage (NCBI taxonomy): Eukaryota > Metazoa > Annelida > Polychaeta > Sabellida > Siboglinidae > Ridgeia > Ridgeia piscesae. The sequence continues at coordinate 46,690 of JAODUO010001549.1, forward strand.
CAAGCGACTGTTGTCTGCACTTAGCTCATGTTATCTTTGTAACAAGTCGCCGTGGGAGATTTCATTTGTTCATACAGCCGTCGTACGTTCTCAGGTAAGTGCGTCATACTTAAACGTCATCGTATCAAAAAATTATACGCACAAGTAATCGAATATCGCAAGTGTAAAACGAACAGAAAAATGTAGAAACGGTGAAAGTAAGTGTTCAGTTATACATACAGCCATGCTCTCAACCCGGCCCATGGTAGACTATTTTGAAACAGCAACATGTTTAACTAAGATCACTAAGTTTGTAGAGCGCAGTGGCTCAGGGGTAGAGCTTCGGACTCTCGACTAAGAGGATCCGGGTTCGAATCCTGTGCTGCGGTGTTAAAACCTTTGGCAAGTGTTTTCACTTTACATTACTCAGTTCACGCAGCTGTATCAATGAGTATCTGGCTATAGACAAGTGGTGGATATGTGTACGAGCAGTCTTCGCGCATTAATTGCAGCATATGACTGGATGTTTCCCAGAGAGGTGGATATGGTGTCTGATTGAACAGGTCTGCCAGGGAAGTAAAGTGTAAAGCGCTTTGAACAATCCTGATGATTGAATACTGAGCTATGTAAGAATGTACTTTTTAAATATAGGTAAGCATGATAATGTGTGAAAAAATTGAATCTAGCGAAACTGACAAACAGAGGAAACTGAGAACCGCACGCGCACTGTTTCGGTAACCCACAAAGTTCATCTAGGAGATCTATCAATAAGCATATAAGGGACCTTTCTTCAAACTGCATATCCGTAACATGCAGACACGCAGACACGCAG
>JAODUO010001549.1:57500-60000 GCA_025642075.2 Ridgeia piscesae
ATCACCAGCATGGCTACATTCGCACTTGCACTCGTCGTGGTTTTAAACGTTCTGCTTCAGTCAGCACAAAACCAAGCATCAACTATTGCCTGATCACAGCGGAAGTTAACGTTGGATCTAGCGTAGAGAAAGTGGAGATCAGCTGTGCCGACGAATCCAACACGGTCGTCTACAGCAACGTCGTCGCCACCACGGTGAAGGTAGGGCTACTGTAGTGGCAGGACGTGGGCTGGTATTTAGCTTTAGTTCTTGTGTATATGACCTCAACAAAACGGCCATGTTTGTAGGTGGCCGAAGAGCATTCCCTAACAATGGTCATTCCCCAACAACAACAAAAACAAACACTTGTCTGTAATTACCTACATAACGTATGTGTAATGGGGAATTTGAATCTATATTTATTGAAACCTGCATTAATGGTCGTACCTCAATTGTTGGTAAAATATACCGGATATCTAATTCAAACGTGTCTTCGTCTATCCAAACATATGGGATAATATTAAACAACATTCAACGCACAAAGCATCAAGTTATAATTGGGTCTTATAAAACGTTAGACTACTTTAACATGGATTCGTATAAACTTTCTTCTTACCTACTTCACTTACACCAAGCTGCTAACATCGTACGAAAAATTACCAAACCGGCTCGTATCACGTATACATCCGCAACCCATATTTATAACATATATGTATGACATGCAACCCCATTTTATATGTTGGCATATTATATGGTGATATATCTGGTCACCTGCCTGTGTTATGTTTCATTGGCAAACAGAAGCCTTTTAAAGAATCAAATAAGCCGTTAATAGTCAAACACAGACCCATGTCTGACCATTCCATTGGTCATATAACATCTACACTCCGCTAAATTGATTGGACGTATTTCCCCCCAATTTAGATGTTGGTAATGTTGTCAGGGAAATCAATAAGAAACTTAACTAAGTCATTCAGACATATGCACGAGGAAACGTTGTGATATTAATTCCCCATACGTAATAGGTGGAATACGGAATGAGTGGATGACAAAAGACCTACTTAATTCATCACTAACATAAAATAAACTCGTTAAGAAATGCCTAGGCAAACCTAAGACACATTCTACTTATATGAGATATGTACAGTATAGAAATATTTATAATAAATTAAAATAAATTACCAAAACAAAAACAATGTTGGTCAGGCTTAACCTATATAAGAGCAACTCTAAAAACGTGGAAATTATCCGAACAATGATTGAGAAAAGTAATGGTAAATAAAACATTTTGGCATATTTGAAGTACAATAATGAAGTAACAAATGACCCTCATCAAATTTCGAATACATTCTGCAATGTTTTTACTGATGTTGTTGCAAAGCACGCACATGCAATGCCTCAGCCTAAAGAACATTTTCCTAAATATCTTCTGAATTGTCGCAAACACAATCCAATAAGTCTCTTCATGAGATCAACTGAAGTAATTGAAATTAAGCACATTTTAATGTCTCTCCAATCTACGTCCAGTTCTGGCTATGACAGCCCCCCATGAAACTATTCGGCGAGCAGATAACCTTACGAATAACTATTTTTAACAAATAAGTCAACAGGTGAAGGAATAGTGCCTGACGAAATCAAAATAGCAAACGTTATACCTGCCTGTAAGTCAAAAAGCTACTGATTAATTGTTTTATTATACACTAATATAGTTGTTACTAGTGCTGGTTCGATATTCGATATATCGAAGTATCGCGATACTTGCGAAAGTTCGATACCGATATTTAGTGGTATCGCGATACTTCGATACTTTTGGTATCGAACGCCCAATATTTTGGCTTTGAAATTAATATACTAATGTGGGACAGTTGCCCATATTTTTTATCTTGGATGTATAAAATTATCGGAAATATTTCAACATGTTAAATTGTAAGAGTGTCTGAGGGACATCCTGAAGTACAGTAGGGACCCAGACCTCCGATGTAATCTTCTATACTGAGCGTGTGTGAATACTTCATCATGAATAAATTCGAGTCGAACCTGGGAAGCGTTTATTATCGATTCTTCAAATCTAACTTGTGATGGATGTGACACCCCTGCGCACGCGACCCAATACTGGGGGGGTCACGCCTACACTTTGACCAAAACATTCCAGCTTCAGCGAATGTTGTGCAATGTCTGTTTTGACGGTCCGATGCAACGAGATACGGGTGGTGATGCTTTCATTCACATAAAGGTGTATTTACGGCCTAAGGATAAACGCGTTCTTTTGTCTCATTTCCTTTGTGCGGGTGACTGATGACAGCTATACAATTTTACCGAGTTACCTTTCTACACTAACGCCCACTTGTATGAACATTACAAAGAGTGCCAGTTTCCCTGCTTAGAACTGGCTAAGCAGTACTTTGTAGCGGGACGTGGTGTCTATAACGTGGGAAAATTGAACGTCTGCTCGCCTCGGCGTTATTGCCAATGAACGTTGTTTTGTAACTGGATGTTTTGTTTACCATTTGAACGTGTTGTA
>JAODUO010001549.1:65000-80000 GCA_025642075.2 Ridgeia piscesae
TTGCGGTATCCGTGATTGTCACCCGAGAGCAACCCCCTGTAGATAGTTTTAAAATCTGTTTCTATTGAAATATGGTAGTCTATCCATGGGTTTGCGTAACTTGCCTTCTTCTGCCAGACGTTTTGTTGTGTACCTACTGCTATCACAGTTGATTCGGTGTGTCCTACACTCGTGAGTCAAGAGTGTATTTCCATATTGAATCATGTGACGTGACAATACTGAAGGAGAACACTGCTTGATAAATATGATACGTACATGTGCTGGCATCGCAATAATGCAATGGGCAGAACGATTGATTGTCTAATTAATATAAATTTGTAACGTCATTATTCTCGCCTTCAGGCCATCCCCAACGTGAACGGCATTGTGAAGTACGAAGTGTCGCGTGCAGTGGACCATGACGGCGGACGTTCTCTCAACAGCCCTGACAGCTGGAGCAATGTCGATGACTTCCAGGTGAGTTCCTCGCCGACTTGTTCACGGCCACCGTGGTGTATTCAGCAACCGCACTACACCAGTCACTGGCACAATTATTTCGCATATGTATGTGCTGTAATGATTAATACAATGATATGTGCATCGACATTGAAAAACTTAAAACAGAATATTATTCCTATAAGAGCATAAAGTACAACATTAATAAATGTAATTACACAAAATGTACGTAACGTATTAAGCTTACACGGAAATAAACGTAATAATAATAATAAATAAAATAATTTGTAATATATATATATATAATAATATATATATATTATATATATATATTATATATTCGATTATATAATTATATTATTACTTATAATTTACATTCTGATAATATATATATATATATATATATATATATATATATATATATATATATATATATCAGAAAATAATAAACTAGTAGATAGAGTAAAATCATATATTTATAATGCCACAATAATAACGCAAAATAGTAAATTACTGTTGAAATTTATAATGACGTTTAATATACATTCCTTATATTATATACTACATTAGTCTACACATGTGGCCTTAAAATATATGTTTGTAATAGAGCCATAACAAATTCAATTGAATCTGTAAGGTGCAGATAGTCATACAGAATATTTTAAATGCGCGGTTACGTAACAAAAAAAACACGCAGACCATGTCGTTCTAAACTGTGGCGGGGCTTCCGGCGTATATTCGCCAGCCATATCAGTGATGTATTCGGGCGCGAGGCCGTACTTAACAAAACGCCAACACCGTATTATGAACGTTATACGCCATCTAACGGGCGACCTTTGTAATGCAACCAACTCAGGCGTGATTGTATTTTCGTTGTTCACATTTGGGGTTACTAGAACATGATCGATTGTTTGTGACGTTATTAATCAGAATCACTAACGCGCTTTATTTATTTGCTTTGGTAAGACAATTATTGCTAACTTCAACAAATGTATTCATGTAAATAATGTTCGTCTCGATGGAATGCCAATAAATACTTATTGACAACCTATGTGAGACCGTGTCATGTCGTCTAAGTGTCCAGTGTTACATTATTCGCATTCATATTTGATATTACGTACGACACAGAATGAAGAGATCTTGTTGGACATCCCGAGGGCGGACGGTGACTCGGTGCGTGTGTGGGTGAGGGCGACGGACGTGACTACTCTATGTTGTGTTTCAGAGAGAGACAATGACTGTGGACATCCCGAGGGCGGACGGTGACTCGGTGCGTGTGTGGGTGAGGGCGACGGACGTGACTACTCGATGTTGTGTTTCAGAGAGAGAGAGAGAGAGAGAGAGAGAGAGAGAGAGAGAGAGAGAGAGAGAGAGAGAGAGAGAGAGAGAGAGAGAGAGAGAGAGAGAGAGAGAGAGAGAGAGAGAGAGAGAGAGAGAGAGAGAGAGAGAGAGAGAGAGAGAGAAGAGAGAGAGAGAGAGAGAGAGAGAGAGAGAGAGAGAGAGAGAGAGAGAGAGAGAGAGAGAGAGAGAGAGAGAGAGAGAGAGAGAGAGAGAGAGAGAGAGAGAGAGAGAGAGAGAGAGAGAGAGGGGAGAGAGAGAGAGAGAGAGAGAGAGAGAGAGAGAGAGAGAGAGAGAGAGAGAGAGAGAGAGAGAGAAGAGAGAGAGAGAGAGAGAGAGAGAGAGAGAGAGAGAGACGACTGTGGACGTCCCGAGGGCGGACGGTGACTCGGTGCGTGTGGGTGAGGGCGACGGACGTGACTACTCTATGTTGTGTTTCAGAGAGAGAGAGAGAGGACAGCGACTGTGGACGTCCCGAGGGCGGACGGTGACTCGGTGCGTGTGTGGGTGAGGGCGACGGACATGACTACTCTATGTTGTTTTCAGAGAGAGACGAATGATTGTGGCATCCAGGCGACATAATAACTCGGTAATCAAAATGGTGACGTATTAAGCTTACGTAAAGTACTGAAACGATAATAATATAATATAATTGTATCTAATATATATATATATAATATATAATAATATATATATAGAAAGAAGGAATAAATAATAGAGAAAAATAAATGAGAAAGAAAATAGAGAATAGAGTTATAAAGAAGAGTTTAAACTTATTTTCTGATATATATATATATATATATATATATATATATATATATATATATATATATATATAAGAGAAGAAGGAAAAAGTAGATAGAGTAAAATATATATTTATAATGCCAAATAATAACGCAAAATAGTAAATTACTGTTGAAATTTATAATGACGTTTAATATACATTCCTTATATTATATACTACATTAGTCTACACATGTGGCCTTAAAATATATGTTTGTAATAGAGCCATAACAAATTCAATTGAATCTGTAAGGTGCAGATAGTCATACAGAATATTTTAAATGCGCGGTTACGTAACAAAAAAAACACGCAGACCATGTCGTTCTAAACTGTGGCGGGGCTTCCGGCGTATATTCGCCAGCCATATCAGTGATGTATTCGGGCGCGAGGCCGACCAAAACGCCAACACCGTATTATGAACGTTATACGCCATCTAACGGGCGACCTTTGTAATGCAACCAACTCAGGCGTGATTGTATTTTCGTTGTTCACATTTGGGGTTACTAGAACATGATCGATTGTTTGTGACGTTATTAATCAGAATCACTAACGCGCTTTATTTATTTGCTTTGGTAAGACAATTATTGCTAACTTCAACAAATGTATTCATGTAAATAATGTTCGTCTCGATGGAATGCCAATAAATTGTACTTATTGACAACCTATGTGAGACCGTGTCATGTCGTCTAAGTGTCCAGTGTTACATTATTCGCATTCATATTTGATATTACGTACGACACAGAATGAAGAGATCTTGTTGGACATCCCGAGGGTGGACGGTGACTCGGTGCGTGTGTGGGTGAGGGCGACGGACGTGACTACTCTATGTTGTGTTTCAGAGAGAGACAATGACTGTGGACATCCCGAGAGAGGACGGTGACTCGGTGCGTGTGTGGGTGAGGGCGACGGACGTGATGGGCAACACGAAGACCGACTCTGTGTTGGTGCACGTCGACTCGTCTCCTCCTGTCGTCCAGGACGTCTGGCTGTCTCGACACGGCCGCACCCAGCTCGCCGTGCACCACTCGACGGATCTTTCCGATCTCACGTAAGCAGCCACGCCATTCTACATCATAACAACTAAACACACAGCAACTAATCTGGAGTGCGCATTCGTATTTATTGTTGTAATTATATACCTACATGATAACAAGTTGTCGAATTTACGGTGATTTATTTTACTGTTATTTAGATTCGAGTTTGAAAGCTACGACTATCATTCTGGTCTTAAAACAATTCACTGGCGACTACACGACTCTGTTGACCCGGATCTGACGCACGGCAGTGGACACGTGGCTGTCCGCCGACACAAGGTACGGTGACGGACTTCGAAGATTATGTTAACCCAATACAAGTACTAATTTAAATATGATAAGTTTCATTTTGTGAAAATGTGCGAGTGTTTCCGCATTTGTTAGGCATTTAACACGTTCTGTATGGCGGGCATTGAGCATGTGTAAATCAAAACTCAAACCGATAAAATCGTAAATTAAGGACAAGCATCGAGGAGAGCTTCAACAGAGAGGGGCAGAATATGAAGAACAGAGCAATAACATATGTATACACAACCATTTCTGACTTCTTTTTTATCACATTTCTGATTTATTGAGTGATTGTCCGAAACAATAATGAATGAACACATGAAATACACATACAAATCATGGCAGATAATCAACAATAAGCAGAAAAGAAGCAAACTGCTTGTGATTTCTTTTTTCAGTTAACAGCAAAATATGTATGCCATCTTGGTGCAAATATGTTCATGCGGGCGTATCAGAGTTACTCAAATAAATGACATAAAAGCATGCTAATGAGTTTCCTCAATTAGCTATACCGTTCACAAATATGTAATATATACCGTTATCCTCAAATATTACATTATATCCTAATTGTGTTTTGTTTCTTGTTTCATTGCTTTTTTTAAATATGATATTAATAGAAGTACAATCTTCAATATGATTCTTCTCGATAATAATATTCCATAAATTAAGGAGCGAGTGTGTTTTGCTGCTATTGGCTTTACAATGTGGCATTTTAAAACCTATATGTTGTCTCATATTATAGTTATGTGAGGGTGTGTTTCATGAACATGTCATTAAATATATTTTGTAACATACCCCTATCACGTGTGTACATTTTATACAAGTTACATATTTGTTCAGTTGCTAGATGTTCATAATTTGATATGCTTTAAATAAATATTCCAGGGAGCTACACCAGATTGCGTAGCTCCTCAGTGCTACTGCATTCCGAAAGACGAAGAATGCTTTTGGCGTAACTTTGAGATCACGCCTGACATGAGTAAGATGGTCAAGCCGCACGGTGACCACGACTTCGACTACGACCTCGTCATTACGTCGACCAACAACGCCATGTTGACCACCGTGTTCACCTACAAGGTACAATATCATAGCACGTACTACTAATGTGAACGTACAACATACGTGAAATCATAACGTGTGATATGATGCACGTCTATGTGTTTTAACGTGTAATATCAGCCACTTATTTCCTGTTGATGACAATAGATCACGGTCGACACAACTGCTCCCCACACGGGCGTGGTGTCGGACAGCGAGCAGTCGCAGCCAGACATCGACTTCCAGCAGGAGTTCACCCAGCATGCGTCCTGGCAGGGGTTCTTCGACCGCGAGAGTGGAGTCATGTTCTACCAATACGCCTTCTCTGACGCATGTCTCACGGCCAATGTTTTCACTGTGCCACCAACTGGCAATGTACGTATATAACCAATTGAGATATGTTCGTAGAAATGCTATACATAGCTAACGAAGTGAATTGTATTGACATGTGTGGTGTAGTTGTTTCTTGATACTATGCACGACCGCGGTAGTATTACGTGTAGACATTTATAGTTTAGGTGTCAGAATGTACGCATTGAGCAAAGTATGTCTTTCGCAATACCATGTTAACTTTGAATTACCTCAGGTGAAGGAGACAACGTTGACGTACGCCAGTAGGACAGTGTCGGGCCCCGGGACCTACCACTGCACTGTCGTCGCCTACAACAAGGCCCTCGAGCCCTCGGAGCCCGTGTGTTCCGACGGCGTCACTGTCGACACGTCGGCTCCAGAGATTCACGAAGTGTCCGTCGAGAACTCGTGGACAAAGGACGGACTCGTGAAGGACTCGACCGGCCACGTGTGGTACATTGACAGGAACAGGTTCCGAGTGTTGGTAGAACAGCCGTCCGACAGTTGCAGGTAATCAACATATTCTAAATAGCTGATAATGAGTAGTGTCTGGTTTGTATTTTTCATGGGTCGGGCGTGAAACACATATTTACCGAAATATATGCATAATGGATATACAGTGAAGTGTTTTGTGTAAGTATACAAGACTAAATGTAAGTGAATATATACATAAAATTGCACAACAGGCCTGCACGCTTGAATATGTTACTAATGCACGCATGTATTATCTATGCACAAATAGGCAAAAGGCACGCGAGGAGAGCGACCTATCACTGTTGTATCGGATTAGACAACTGCGGAATAGTTCGGGAGAAAGCAACATGACGATGTGCCAGAAAGCTGCCTTACCCGACAAACCCGTCGTCCTCGTCAGTAAAGAGAACACGGTTCGTATGAAAATATCAAACAACAATACATATAATATAATATTATTCCTAGGCTATTTGGCCTGCAATGTTTTTCTTTATGTCGTCTCACGTGCATAACTCAAGTACATCGATTTATTGGTTAGTTATTGTATGACCAATGTGTATTGTTGTCATGTGACCATATTGGAATATTTTCACATCAGAGCATTACAAATGTCATAACCTATGTATTTGGTGATGGTTCATGTTTTCTGAAGGTGACGGGCAATTTATCATTTCGCTGTAGGTGTTTTTTTTTTGGTATTTATAGTTAACTATATGCACCGGTTGTGGTGGCCAATGTTATTTCCGATGAGAACAGATCATACAACAAATGTAACTCATATTAACATATCGTAACACTGCAAAGTATCTACGAAATGTTGATGCCGGTCTTAGTGTCTTTGTACACAATGAAATGTTAGCGAATGGTTAGTCACATCACCTTATGATAAGTAACATGTTACATTCACAGTTCGCATTGTAATGTTGTATTCAGCTGGAGCTGTCCTGGTTCGGCTCGGACGACGAAAGTGGCATCTACGCGTACGAAGTGGGACTCAGTTCGACGGGATCCGAGGACATGGATCTGCTGCCGTACACGTCGACTCACGGCCACCGTCACTTCATCACCTACCAACCGAACCTGATGGACGGACAGACCTTCTACATCCACATCAAGGCCGTCAACAGGGCAGGACAACAGACGGTCCAAGTAAGACGTTTACTTTATCTTACCTGGCAACATCAAGGTTGTCCACAGGGCAGGACAACAGACTGTTCAGGTAAGACGTTTACTTTATCTTACCTGGCCACATCATGGCTTTCAAAAGGGCGGGACAACATACTGTACAGGTAAGACGTTTACTTTATCTTACCTGGCCACAGCAAGGCTGTCAACAGGGTGGGACAACAAACTGTCCAGGTAAGATGTTTATTTTATCTTACCTGGCCACATCATGGCTTTCAACAGGGCAGGACAACAGACTGTACAGGTAAGATGTTTACTTTATCTTACCTGGCCACATCAAGGCTGTCAACAGGGTGGGACAACAAACTGTCCAGGTAAGGTGTTTACTTCGTCTCACCTGACATCATCAAAGCTGGGAACAGGGCGGGATAACAGGCTGTCCAGGTAAGATGTTTACTTTATCTCACCTGGCTACATCAAGGCTGGGAACAGGGCAGGAAAACAGACTGTCCAGGTAAGACGTTTACTTTATCTCACCTGGCTACATCAAGGTTGTCAACAGGGCAGGAAAGCAAACTATACAGGTAAGATGTCTACTTCCTCTCACCTGGCTACATCAAAGCTGTCAACAGGGCGGGACAACAGACTGTACAGGTAAGGTGTTTACTTTATTTCACCTGGCTACATCAAGCCTGTCAACAGGGCGGGACAACATACTATACAAGTAAGGTGTTTACTTCGTCTCACCTGGCTACATCAAGATATATTTCCTGTTATCTCTCGTCATATGTGGCATTGTTTGAAGCCTGCAGTGAGGTATATTTAAATTGATAGCCATACATATATTGTAGGTACAAGAAACAAATGTTGGAAGAAGCGAGTAGTCCTAAAAATCTGAGTGGCCGATCACTCACATGACCGCCGAGTTAGCGTATACATATCTAGGCGTCATATGTAATCCCGTCTACGTCCTCCGTCTTTTGCAGGTCATCGGGCCCGTGTTGGTGGAAGTGGACGCTCCGACGTTCCTCGGCGACATCTCTCTCTCCGTACAACAACAGGACGGAGTGGAATATTTGATCGCCGAATGGGACACACTTTCTTTCGAGGCTAACGAAGTGAAAGACGGTCTGTTGTATGGCATAAGCTATGCTGTAGGTAAATATTTGCGACCAAGAACAAAGCTAAATTTGAATTTAGCTACGATATGTCTGAGCTGTTTTTAATGTGGTGTTCAGCTTCGTTTCAGATTGTGTGATTATTATTTATTATTGCAGAACATTCATATTACCAAGAGTAAGACAAATATTATAATATATACGATATCGTTTGAAATTATTTCATATATCAGGTAGATATTGTTTAGGTATACCAAAGGGTTATATGTTGCCCTATAACTCAGGTTATCCTAATATCGTATGACTCAATATACGTCGAAACAGGCAGTTTTGCGGATCATCCCTTTTCAATTATTTTTAATTTGGAATAACATCATTTCAGTTAATATTTGCTACTAATTGTGCTACTAAACTTATTTTCTACACACCAAAACTTTACTTTACACAGGTCACTTGCGCGGTACGGACAACGTAAAACGATTCGTGTCGCTGACGCAACACATCAGTGTTCCTGGACTGTGCACATGGACTGAACCTCCCACGTGCGTGGCGACACCTGTCGACAAACTGCAGTGGCGCCTCCACGGTCGTCACTCGTACTACGTCACACTGAAACTAGAAGGCATTAACCATGTGGAGAGAGTGGTGACGTCAGAGGTGTACGAACATTACGTCGGGCCGCCATTTGACGGGATAGTTGTGGAAATTCCCGTCGATACAACGGAAATGGTTTGTAAATCGTTTGCTTACAACTTGATGGCCACCATTTATATCTACGATGCCAAAACATCTAAACAATAATTATGGGTTAGATAACCGATGTTGCAAATCCACAATGTTTTTCGCAATACTATCCATGCTTTTGATTTGCTTAACATGTAAGTCTGACATTTTGTGAGTTGAACAGCATTTTATCATCAATATTGATGAGGTTGTAAGCATGTTTTATCAGTTTATTGTTATTATAATTATGTTAGCTGAAATGAAACGTTTTATATCAAAATAATGTACCTGATTGAAAACAACACAGTTGTGCTTGGGCCTTACCACTAAACACATCGCTAATTTAACTTTATACTCGTTGTAGCTGTCCGAAGATATAGATCACCAGTCGAATCCGACACAACTTCACATAACATGGCACGACTTTCATCACTTCGATCAGACCATCAACTACCAGCTCGCTGTAGGAACAGACCCAGGCATCGAGGACGTAGTCGGCTTCACTGATGTCGCCGGACCCAGCCACATGTTGACGGGGTTAACCCTCCAACCATTCCAGGTGATCAACATAGTTAAAACTAATGATACGTCAATGTTTCAAAATACAAAACAATATTGTAATTCTAAGCAATTGAATCATATATAATTTTATATATATATATATATATATATATATATATATATATATATATATATATATATATATATATATATATATGACAACCCTTATGTTTAATAACACATTGCTAACATCCACGCCATCACTATTTTATACTGGGACATGTTTTGTGTCGTAATTATATTGTCATATATTGGGTAACCATCGTTATGGAATAATACAGTATGAATGCGTTACATTACTACGACTCTCAGTAAGGTAATGTAGAAAAATAACATTTATTCCAGACCTACTACTCTTGTATTCGCGCCCGCACTCAAGATGGCAACACGACTTCCTGCAGCGACGGCGTCACTGTACTTCCGGTTGGGACACGTCTTGAAGGTGTCGGCATTTACGACGCTATGTTATGTTCGTCAGGCAAGTGATGTTTTATATGCACGAATGTGGGTTTGTTTGTGGGTGTCTGAGAGAAACAAGAGCGAGAGACAGAACGAGAAAGAAATAGGGGGAGAGAGGGAGAGCGAGAGAGAGAGAGAGAGAGAGAGAGAGAGAGAGAGAGAGAGAGAGAGAGAGAGAGGGAGAGAGAGAGAGACAGAGAGAGAGAGAGAGAGAGAGAGAGAGAGGAGAGGAGAGGGAGAGGGAGAGAGGAGAGGGAGAGGAGAGGGAGAGGAGAGGGAGGGAGAGGGAGAGGGAGAGGGAGAGGGAGAGGAGAGAGAGGAGAGGGAGAGGAGAGGGAGAGGGAGAGGGGAGGAGAGGGAGAGGAGGGAGAGGAGGAGGAGAGAGAGAGAACAGAGAGAAGAAGACAGAGCAGACAGACAGACAGACAGACAGGCAGGCAGGCAGGCAGGCAGGCAGGCAGGCAGGCAGGCAGGCAGGCAGGCAGGCAGGCAGGCAGGCAGGCAGGCAGGCAGGCAGGCAGGCAGGCAGGCAGGCAGGCAGGCAGGCAGGCAGGCAGGCAGGCAGGCAGGCAGACAGGCAGGAGGCAGGCAGGCAGGCAGGCAGGCATGAACACAACGAAAGAGAGACAGAGACAGAGACAGAGACAGAGACAGAGACAGAGACAGAGACAGAGACAGAGACAGAGACAGAGACAGAGACAGAGACAGAGACAGAGACAGAGACAGAGACAGAGACAGAGACAGAGACAGAGACAGAGACAGAGACAGAGACAGAGACAGAGACAGAGACAGAGACAGAGACAGAGACAGAGACAGAGACAGAGACAGAGACAGAGACAGAGACAGAGGCAGAGACAGAGGCAGAGGCAGAGAGACAGAGAGACAGAGACAGCAGAGAGAGACAGAGAGAGACAGAGAGAGAGGAGAGAGGCTGAACGTTCAGTTTTACAACATTGTACATGTCGTGAATTAAAATAAGTTATTTATTTCATATTGATAGCGTTATTTCTATTCTTAAAACACTTAAATGTATAACAACTGCCTCAACTAATTTTCGGTCTTCTCTTTGCAGATAAACCACAAACAGAGCTCTCGATGTCACATCACGATTTTCCGTTGCCGAATAAGTCGTGTGTTGTCGACATCGACTTTCAATCTTCTCTCACATACGTTGGCATTCGGTGGACTCTGCCAATAAATGTAACGACTTACATAACGAATGTGAAATGGGGAATCCAAGTACGCGATACAAGGTATATTAACTAAGTAATGTGTTATATTTACACATTTCTTGTTTAGTATTTTATGCATCGCCACGAATCTTCCTGAATCATATATCAGTTTGAGTTCAGAACCACAATTGTCGTGTATTATGTTTCAAATAAAATATGTCAGCCCTATTGCATGCGTCATAATAAAAGTGATCGCATTAAAATGAGGTCGACCATCGTATCTGTATACTAGAACTATTGTAGCATAGCGATATTATATATATATATATATATATATATATATATATATATATATATATATATATATATATATATATATATATATATATATATATATATATATATATATATATATATATATATATATATATATATAGTGGTTACGTCATGTTGTGTATAGAATATCGGACAGCCAATCTGGAACATATCATGTTAAAATCTGATGCGGCCATACAGACGTTTGGACTGTTAAGTTCACATCACACTACGTTCACATCAACGTTATTGACTACATCGCGTTAATATTGTGGCTACACGTGTAGTCACAGTGACTAAAATGTGACTGAATGGTTCATATATCAGTAAAATGTACATATTAATATGTATGCATGGGGAATGCACATAGGCCTAATGCGCCTTCTGTTATTCCCAAGGAATAAAACAGAACAAAACGTTACGTTAACCTCTTTTCTTACTTGCTATTTGTACTTTTCTGTAACATTGTTTCTCGGCAAAGTTGTTGTTGTTATTGCTGTTGTTGTTGTTGTTGATGTGGTTGTTGTAAGGTTGTTTCGTTTTCTCGGCAAAGTGCGTGGCAGGAATTCCACGAGGAGACAGACGCTGGTGGCGTCGACCACGTGATCGCTACCAATCTGCACCTGGAGCCTGGACGCCAGTACCGGGCAGTTGTCCAGTTCTGTCACCCGGACGGCTGTTTCCTGGTTCGTTATTCCACTTACACGTCATATTAAGACGTCATAGCCAAATGTTGTAATTGACACTTTTAGAGGCAAATTAGAACAACATCTCAATTTACAGTGCACGTCTGTTCGGAGAACTGAAATGACTGAGACATGGAACATCGGTGCACTTATGTTCCGCTTTATTCTTTCACATTCAGTATTTGATAATTAATCAAGACACATGACAGAGTTTTATCGGTTCGGCGATTACTATTTATGTAAAGGCTGACTAGTTGAACACATTATTACAGCGACACGCAATCGTTGCTAAATACACAAATATTAATCACTCAATTCAACGTTGCCGAGTACCAGAAACGTCTACAATTAGAACGATAACTACTATTTCCATCTGCAATGTTATTTTCAGCCTCTGTACTCCGATGGCGTGACGGTAACGCCTGATGCCCCGGTGTCGAACGGTTTCACCTCCGTCTCTCTGACTGACACAAATCTCACGTTCACCTGGCATCAGTTCGTGGACCCGTCTATACCTTCGTCGGCATCTCCAGGAGCGGCCATCTCTAGGCATGAGTGGACATTGTTGGCCAACATGGACGAAGGACACACCGGATACCTATACCCTTGGCGCTTGATTACACGCGACGACGCAGATTGTGCAGGAGTTGACGATTTACCAAACAAAGTGAGAGTTATTTACCAGATGTATAAAAGGCTCTGTTATTTTGCTCAAAATCAATCAATAAAATAAAAAATACAGTAAAAGCAAAACATAAAATCATGAAACACAATTAATTCATCATTGCTATTGAATATGTGCATAGTTAGCAAAATCATGTCGATTTATATTGAGTTGTGCGATATTAAGGACGTACAACAATTTGTACTAAAAGCAATTCTTTACCACAGTGGTTGTGTTCCTACACAATCCGCCTGAAGGCGCCACTAGAAACGTCGAGTTGTCTCGTTGTGGCATTGAGAGCGTATAACAAAGTTAATTTGTACTCGACTATTACCCGTCAACTGAGGGGATGTGACGTCAGCAGCAAAGTAACATTAACGGTGATAGACGCCGTATCACCAAAGCTGAATGGGCAAGTGCACCTTTTTTCATATTACAATAAATACACATTGTCTTAAAACTTATTATTCGTATACTGCGACGTATATATTCTATGCACGTATCTGTTTGTTTGATCGTACAGTAAATAATTGTGTCGACGATATAAAATATTAGGTCAATTTATGTATATGTGCATGCAGAATACTTTTTTAGCATTATGTACATGCCATGTCTACGAATCTCATATTTCAGAACGTTTTAACGAGTGACATATTATAAATAGGCTAAGGATTTATATCACATTTAAATAGGTTTATACCGGGTGTAGATGTTCTACTATTCATGATAAAATTACAGCGCATCAATAGTGTTCTAATAGTGTCACCATACATTAATAGTTTTCTATCCGGTGACATATATGTTATGATCACGTGAGCTTCTGCCTGCTGGATTGTACAATCAATATGTGCAACAATATTTTTCAAGCTAGCATATAAGCATACAAAAGCATTTAGTATAAATATTGTTATGACACTTATTGTAATTGTGTAACCAGAAGGTTCTTTTAGCATTATGAGTATCATTGTCACATATACTAATCCCATTAAAAACCAGTGAGATATATATACACTGTACGTCGAATATAAATTTTCTATGGGGTAAAGTGTTATTCATTGTTTTTGTATGGTTTTTTCGATGTATGTATCTAATTTATATAGACATTGTTTGCCTCAAATAATATAGACCGCTATAAATAGTTCACCTACACCCGTCGTTCCACTGAGATTGATCTTCTAGGTTATTGGCGCAAAAGAAGTCATTATTATTATTATTATTATAACAATTATTATAACAACTTCGATAGTGTTGAATCCAGGATAGCTTTTATATTACAACGACACAAGTAAACGATGTGTACACACAATATAATTTACTTTTATTGTCCATCCACAGTAACATATTGTTGGATAAAAACGCATTATGGCGACACGCAGACCGAGAATACACGCCGTCCGTGTCGACCTTGAGCGCCGTGTGGCCGGACCTGCGCCACGGCACGTACGCATGGAAGGTCGTCTCCGACCGCGCCATCCACAGGTTCGCCTTCGTCGAGCCACGGACTGCGCCAGACTACGGAAACTTCGACTGTTCCGCACCGGAAGTATTGGCCTGCGGAGAGACTCAGGTGGTAGTTTATGTGTGTGTGTGTGTGTGTGTGTGTGTGTGTGTGTGTGTGTGCGTGTGCGTGTGCGTGTGCGTGTGCGCGTGCGCGTGCGCGTGCGCGTGCGCGTGCGCGTGAGCGTGCGCGTGTGCATGCGTGCATGCGTGCGCGTGCTCGTGCGTGCGTGAGCGCGAGCGCGTGTGTATGTCTTTGTTTTGATATTACTATTTATGTATTTCTTTTGGAAGACATGCTATGTGTTCGTACCTTTTAATCGAGTTAATTGTGAAAATATATGTTTAAAGGAAACTTGAAGTCATTTCTTGTTTCAATTACTCGAAACGTGTTAATAACGGGTTAAATATTTGGAAGTATGAATGATATTACCTGATAATACGAATGCAACTTTCGAAGTTATAAATTGCAAGGCCAGAGCTTCGAATGGAATGAAACGCTGTGCTACGGTTGTCATAATAGGACGATCCGTGAGTAATTTCCAGAGTAATTGAGCATATTGTAAAATTCGTGAACAGTTAACGTTTAGTCTCTTGTCAAAATAACAGCAGACCACGAATTCATCACTCAATTTTAATGAGAAAATGAGACGATGACTCCTAATGTAATGTGCGAGTTGTATCGGGTTTACAGGAACATTTCATAAACATCCCAGGTTTGGTTCTGCGCGAAGGACACCGCTACTACATATGTATCTTGGCCAATGTCATACATCTGTTGTTATTACAGGATAACTTTGTCAACGTCCATGGTTTGCCACTAAGAGAGGGTCAGCGCTACTACATATGTATCTTGGCCAACGTCAACGACCTCGAGTTTGAGAAGTTCACTCAACATCTGGAGCAGAACTCGGAGTGTAGCAACGGAATCGTAGTGGA
>JAODUO010001549.1:90000-120672 GCA_025642075.2 Ridgeia piscesae
AGAAGCGGCTAACATGTTAAAGAAGCTAGTCCATCTCAAATTAAATATGGTCCCACTAGAAGAACCGAATGTGTTATCGTAGAAGCCGGAAATGGACTTTGGAAAGTCTTAAAAAAGCCGACTCGGTGGGCAACTTCAGTTGCAGACGTCATTTTACTAATAACAACATATATCTTCCGCAAAAAAAAAACAATTTCGATTTCGGATGTGCGCAGGTTTGTCGTCGGAGGTGACATCTGACGGTTTCGTTGTTGACACGACTCCTCCCGTGACGACATCGCAAATGGCTCTCGACAGTCGACTCGGAACGTTGAAGGCGAACTCACAGGTACGACCAGTCTCACTCACAGGTACGACCAGTCTCACTCACAGGTACGACCAGTCTCACTCACAGGTACGACCAGTCTCACTCACAGGTACGACCAGTCTCACTCACAGGTACGACCAGTCTCACTCACAGGTACGACCAATCTCATTGACGGAGTTACTCTATGTCCATGAAATTGACTTACTACTCACTAAGCTGAAATACGAGTCATATCGTATGCCCACTTAATATTTATACAGTTTAGATGTATGCTTATTATGTCGACAACACATGGCATGAACTTAACGTTGTTTCGCCGGTCATGTTTTCACATAACACCAGATATATGTAAGTAAAATAGGCCAGATGTATATAATAGGCAGTTGAAGCTGTGATCAAAAAGGGCTCCATTGTAGCCTGAGCAATAGCATTATCGTGAAACAACACATCATCCTAGGGCCGGCCTTTATTGAGTACTTACCTACTGTACAGACATTCCAGTTGTAATATGCTCATTGTTTTAATTCGTAATCATAACTGTTTGAATGATGTTACCTAACCAGGTGTGGAAGTCGTCACTGAGTGTGCAGTGGCAGATGTCAGACCCCGAGAGTTCTGTCGTCGAGCAGTTTGTGTCTGTGACAACGAGAGACTCGATACACCACAACGTGCCGGCCGTCAAGGTAAGACGACCATCTAGCAGTTTGTGTCTGTGACGACGAGGGACTCGATACACCACAACGTGCCGGCCGTCAAGGTAAGACGACCATCTAGCAGTTTGTGTCTGTGACGACGAGAGACTCGATACACCACAACATGCCGGCCGTCAAGGTAAGACGACCATGTAGTAGTTTGTGTCTGTGACGACGAGGGACTCGATACACCACAACGTGCCGGCCGTCAAGGTAAGACGACCATGTAGCAGTTTGTGTCTCTGACGACGAGAGACTCGATACACCAACGTGCCGGCCGTCAAGGTAAGACGACCATCTAGCAGTTTGTGTCTGTGACGACGAGGGACTCGATACATCACAACGTGCCGGCCGTCAAGGTAAGACGACCTTCTAGCAGTTTGTGTCTGTGACGACGAGAGACTCGATACATCACAACGTGCCGGCCGTCAAGGTAAGACGACCATGTAGCAGTTTGTGTCTCTGACGACGAGAGACTCGATACACCACAACGTGCCGGCCGTCAAGGTAAGACGTCCATCTAGCAGTTTGTGTCTGTGACGACGAGAGACTCGATACATCACAACGTGCCGGCCGTCAAGGTAAGACGACCATCTAGCAGTTTGTGTCTGTGACGACGAGAGACTCGATACATCACAACGTGCCGGCCGTCAAGGTAAGACGACCATCTAGCAGTTTGTGTCTGTGACGACGAGAGACTCGATACATCACAACGTGCCGGCCGTCAAGGTAAGACGACCAAGTAGCAGTTTGTGTCTGTGATGACGAGAGACTCGATACACCACAACGTGCCGGCCGTCAAGGTAAGACGACCAAGTAGCAGTTTGTGTCTGTGACGACGAGAGACTCGGTACATCACAACGTGCCGGCCGTCAAGGTAAGACGACCAAGTAGCAGTTTGTGTCTGTGACGACGAGAGACTCGATACATCACAACGTGCCGGCCGTCAAGGTAAGACGACCATCTAGCAGTTTGTGTCTGTGACGACGAGAGACTCGATACACTCAACATGCCGGCCGCCAAGGTAAGACGACCATCTAGCAGTTTGTGTCTGTGACGACGAGAGACTCGATACACCACAACGTGCCGGCCGTCAAGGTAAGACGACCATCTAGCAGTTTGTGTCTCTGACGACGAGAGACTCGATACACCACAACGTGCCGGCCGTCAAGGTAAGACGACCATCTAGCAGTTTGTGTCTCTGACGACGAGAGACTCGATACACCACAACGTGCCGGCCGTCAAGGTAAGACGACCATCTACCAGTTTGTGTCTGTGACGACGAGAGACTCGATACACCACAACGTGCCGGCCGTCAAGGTAAGACGACCATCTAGCAGTTTGTGTATGTGACGACGAGAGACTCGATACACCACAACGTGCCGGCCGTCAAGGTAAGACGACCATCTAGCAGTTTGTGTCTCTGACGACGAGAGACTCGATACACCACAACGTGCCGGCCGTCAAGGTAAGACGACCATCTAGCAGTTTGTGTCTGTGACGACGAGAGACTCGATACACCACAACGTGCCAGCCGTCAAGGTAAGTCGACCATCTAGCAGTTTGTGTATGTGACGACGAGAGACTCGATACACCACAACGTGCCGGCCGTCAAGGTAAGACGACCATCTAGCAGTTTGTGTCTGTGACGACGAGGGACTCCATACACCACAACGTGCCGGCCGTCAAGGTAAGACGACCATCTAGCAGTTTGTGTATGTGACGACGAGAGACTCGATACACCACAACGTGCCGGCCGTCAAGGTAAGACGACCATCTAGCAGTTTGTGTCTCTGACGACGAGAGACTCGATACACCACAACGTGCCGGCCGTCAAGGTAAGACGACCATCTAGCAGTTTGTGTCTGTGACGACGAGAGACTCGACACACCACAACGTGCCGGCCGTCAAGGTAAGTCGACCATCTAGCAGTTTGTGTATGTGACGACGAGAGACTCGATACACCACAACGTGCCGGCCGTCAAGGTAAGACGACCATCTAGCAGTTTGTGTCTGTGACGACGAGGGACTCCATACACCACAACGTGCCGGCCGTCAAGGTAAGACGACCATCTAGCAGTTTGTGTCTGTGACAACGAGGGACTCGATACATCACAACGTGCCGGCCGTCAAGGTAAGACGACCATGTAGCAGTTACTGTATCTGTCAGTATCAACGAGATAATTGATACACCACAACGTGCCGGCCGTCAAGGTAAGACGACCATGTAGCAGTTACTGTATCTGTCAGTATCAACGAGATAATTGATACACCACAACGTGCCGGCCGTCAAGGTAAGACGACCATGTAGCAGTTACTGTATCTGTCAGTATCAACGAGATAATTGATACACCACAACGTGCCGGCCGTCAAGGTAAGACGACCATGTAGCAGTTACTGTATCTGTCAGTATCAACGAGATAATTGATACACCACAACGTGCCGGCCGTCAAGGTAAGACGACCATGTAGCAGTTTGTGTCTCTGACGACGAGAGACTCGGTACACCACAACGTGCCGGCCGTCAAGGTAAGATGACAATTTACCAGTTTGTGTCTCTGACGACGAGAGACTCGATATTCCACAACGTGCCGGCCGTCAAAATAAGACGACCAAGTAGCAGTTATTGTATCTGTCAACGAGAGACTTTATACTTCACAATGTGTCGGCCTCTACGAAAGACGACCATCTGCCAGTTTGTGTCTCTGAAGATGCAGAACAATATACCGGCCGTGAATTCACACTTATTTTAAAACCGGTTGAACATTGCGATTATGCCAATGTTTTATATAACATACCGTGTACGCCAGAGACAAGGAAGTAACATAAAATTATATAAACAGAGTTACGGTTTACAAACGAATCGATAGCTGGAACGGGGACATTCGATGGCTTGTTATACTATTGCTTCAATACAGGCTAGTCCAAGTCAGGGTGTAGTGTTAGCAACATGTGTGCACGTTTGTTAGTGAAGGCGACGTTAGACAAACACATAAAGACGATGTCAGTGCGTATCATTGAGCAACATTGAGATTTAATCATCTGAGACTGGTGAAGCCTGCGAACGTGTCTCCACTTACAGTTGTACGGAGACGTGCAGGAGTACACCTTCAGCAACGTGAGTCTGGCGGACGGAGAAACTTACTACGCCAAGGTGATCGCCTGCAACGGCGCCAGACTCTGTACAACGTCCGTCAGTGAAGGCATCCTGGTAGGACAATGTTCACTGTATTTATGCCTATGTCCGTCCGTCCGTCCGTCCGTCCGTCCGTCCGTCCGTCCGTCCGTCCGTCCGTCCGTCCGTCCGTCCGTCCGTCCGTCCGTCCGTCCGTCCGTCCGTCCGTCCGTCCGTCCGTCCGTGCGTCCGTCCGTCCGTCCGTCCGTCCGTCCGTCCGTCCGTCCGTCCGTCCGTCCGTCCGTCCGTCCGTCCGTCCGTCCGTCCGTCCGTCCGTCCGTCCGTCCGTCCGTCCGTCCTTCTGTCCGTAGTCACACGTATCAATTAGAATTTGTGGTATGTTCAACACGCAATGATTAACACCCTCATTGTATACATATGGCTAGTTGTCAGTTAACACCCTCACTAACATACCGCTAGTTGTCAGCATCACGTTGCCCAGATCACGTTGTGAAGTCCTCGTGGTTCTCTCGAACAGATTGACGGCACTGCGCCAGTGACAGGAGCCTTCGCCGTCGAGACGGAGCACAGAGCGACACTGACGAGACACCGAGCTGGCTGGATGACGTATGACGACAGGACAATACGACTCGCGTGGCTCGGCTTCTCCGACGCACACTGCCCTGTCACCACCTACCACCTGACCGTCGGACGGAAGTTGGGCTCTTCTGATCTCTTGGTCTGTACTCAGTGTTTGGCGTCGAACATTGCCGTGTAGCTGTAAACGCGGGAATCCGTAAAACTGTAGAAGATACCTTCGGCTATATCGATATCTTGTCCAGTTTCACTTGTTGAAATCTGTAATGTTGCAATCACAGAGAAGACCTGTCAAGTTGTACAGTACATACGATTCGCTAATCATGTAACTGAGAGTCCCCTCCTACACTGTTGTTTAACTAGCCTAGCGCGTTAATTAATAAAGAGAAAAGCCATTACAACTGGAGATTACCAAATAATTTTGACATTATCACTTTGACCTTATTCCGTTGGAAGATAGTATGTTCACGTTATATTTGGAGGTGTTTATACTTGGTGATCAGCGATGATTTGTTCGCAACATAAATGTTGGTGTCCTCAGAGTGATTACACTAAGGCTTGCTCTGGTTGTCCACTTGCAGCCGGCAGACAAGCCTCTTGTGGTTGCACACACCAAGGACGACCCACACAGAGACGAAGGCTTCGTTCAGAAACAGGAGTTTACTATTACGTCGAGCATTAGGCCAAACCAGCAAATATTCATATCACTGTGGGCTGAGAACAAGGTGATTAATGTCACGTAATTATAACTATGTAACTTCGTTCACCCATCCACATGAACTAGCGATGGCGCGTCCCTAAACGACCACAACCAGAGACGTAGAGTTTGTGTCGATGTAATGTTTATTCTGATCCACTCAAGACTCGTTGAACACTAGACTATTCATAACTTTCCACGAACAACGACACTGTATTTCTTTTACAATTGACTATTAGTTAGCTATGTTTATTGAACTAATCTATATTCTGTTTTTAAGTTACACTCAGTTATGAACCTTAGAATACACATCAAGAACATTTCACCAACGGGTGGGTCTCGTGAGCTATCATCAAGTCTCTATCTGTCTCAGGTGGGTCTCGTGAGCAGTCGTCTCCACGGCACCTTCACGGCCGTGCCGTCGCAGTCTGCGGCCGGCACGCTCGCCTTGGTGCGCCGGTGTCAGCCTGTCACCTGCGAGGGACACTGCACCTGCGCCCCGCACGGACAACTCACGTGCGCGTCAACTGGCGGCTGTATCGACGTGAAGGGTGAGATTATGAGCGTGACGTCATGCCACGTAGCGCAGGCAGGCGTTGCTAAATAGGTGGACAATTATTACTGAGCAAATTAAACGACAATGATTACAACCTAAATACATAATTAGATACGGTAAATAGTACAACGACAATTTGACATCAGTTTCGCTAATTAAAACTGCGATACGCCTCAATATGCCACTACATATTGTAATTGTTTTCGTCGACATAAATATTATGTATATATATATATATATATATACATATATATATATATATATATATATATATACAATACGTAAATAAAAATACGTTTTACATTGTAATATATAAAGGAATCATTCGTTAGACGTGCTTTCTAATATAATGCTATTAAATATTAAAGAGTGTAATATTAAAGAGTAGGAATTTACGTGATATTTACTTTATAGACAAACCAGGCTTCCGGCGTCTGTCCGTTTACGATATCGAGAATTACTCCGTCAATCCGGACACGAACACATTGGACGTCGACTTCACTCGATCGCAGTGCACACTTGCTGCCACCTGGCGGACAACTGACACGTCGGGCAAGGCTCCTGAGAGATGCGAGTGGAGTGTGGATGAGCAGGGACAGTCGATGGGCGGGGGTCTCCTCGATGTGCTCAAGGAACCGTTGTGGAGAGAAATAGGACAACGCAACATGGCAATATACACAACAGGCAGCTCCAAGAACCCGGGTAAGTTGCGAATGTGTGTGGTTGTATGTGAGTGTGCGTTCGTGCGTGCGTGCGTGCGTGCGTGAATGTGGGTGGTTGTGTATTTCAGTGTATGCATATTTAAGCGTGCGTGATTCCATTTTTGTATTGAAATTCGCAGTGTGTTTCTTCGTGTTCTACTTGTTCTTGTTGTTCTTGTTGTTCTTACTGTTCTTGTTGTTCTTGTTGTTCTTGTTGTTCTTGTTGTTCTTACTGTTCTTCGTATTCTTCTTGTTTTTCTTTCATAAACAGATAACAGTCATTTTTGACTATCTATCACTGTAACAATTCACAGTGATTATATGTGTTTCTACTTGTTCTACTTGTTCTGCTTGTTCTTATTGTTTTATTGTTGTGTTTATTCTTCTTGATGTTCTTTCATAAACAGATAACAGTCATTGTTGACTATTTATCACTGTAACGATTAGATTTACGATAAGATGGCATCGGCATTAAAATAATAAGGCAAAGATTTTGTGTTAACGATAAAATGATACGAATAAATAAATAAAATAAAATAAACAAATATGTCTATCTAGAAATGTTTGTCTCGTAGACGCGATTCTTGAGCCCCACAAGCGCTACAAGGTGTACGTGCGAATGTGGTACGACGCCAACTCGTACGCCGTGTACACTACCGACGGCGTACAGACCGACAAGACACCGCCAGAGCTGTCTCGTGCTAACAAGGTGACGGAGTTACGTAGCGGCACGACACGTGGTGACGTAGACTTCATCACGTCAACGTCAAACGTGACACTGTCATGGCAAGGCGTCTTCAGGGATTCTCACGCTGGACTTGCACATTACGTAGCGTCCGTCAGTAAGACCCTCGGTGGCCGGGACGTGGCCGAGGAAACGTTGACGTCGAACGTCACACAGACTTGTTTACGTGGACTTACGATGGACTCAAGCGATAAGTACTTTAGTACGGTGGTCGCTTTCAATGACGCTGGTCTCTTCAAGGCGGCGTATTCCGATGGATTCAAGGTAAGTTTTCTAGACGCGATTAATACCGAATCAAATATTTATCAGAAGCCATCTGGAATCTGGTTAGAGTGGTTAAATTCAATGTCGATAATAAGACATATACACTTAAAGTATTGGCACAAATAGTATATTGCGAACAATCATGTTGTCAACTGCGAAACGTTTCTAATTACGAAAGGCATGTATGTGCTGCAAAATAATAGATCACGTTTAAATAAAGACGTCGTCCACATAAAATAATGAAACACTTGTGAAATACAACTTATTAGTTCATCGTCTGTGATTTTATAAAAATCTATAATTTTCTTACAATATTTAAGATCTGAATTAACACACACCCACAAATCACTCGAATGTAAACAATCAGAATCAAGTTAATAATTAACAAACACAATATCTAGGTGGACACAACACCACCACTGACCGGCCATGTCTGGGACGGCTGCGGTCTCGCTGACCACGACTACAGCTCCGACAACCGGACAGTGTCGGCGTGGTGGCGTGGCTTCAGTGACGACGAGTCGTACATTGACCACTACGACTGGTGCGTTGGAACTGCTCCAGGGAAACAGGACGTTGTCACGTGTCAGGATGTCGGCCTGCACACGAGAAGTACCGCTGAACTCTCGTCTATTGTCTCGTCGGGTATGACGTGGATTCTTATTGGTCGTTTATTCTGTATTTGCGTAAGGGCAAATTTAATGACAATAACGAATGTGCTCCACGTTAATGCTACATTTAAATCGAGTAGCAGATTAAAGAAAATATGAGCTAATATCAAAACCACAAGCAGTGTACTTATTGTTTAGAAGTAGAAAGACACATAAATGTTCTGATGTACCTTATTATATATCTGTATGTTAACACAACACGGTGGGTTTGATCAAAATATGTTTCCTATGTTATGTTATGTAACGTAACGTAACGTTACGTAACGCTACGCTACGCTACGCTACGCTACGCTACGCTACGTTACGTTACGTTACGTTACGTTACGTTACGTTATGCGATCGTTATTACGATATGTTATGCTGTTATTGACTCCAGGTACGAAGTTGTACTCCACGGTTTACGCGATCAACGGCGCTGGATTAAAGTCAGCCGGAGTGTCTTCAGACGGAGCTGTCATTGACTCTATTCCGCCCAGCCCTGTTCATAGATTCCTCTTGGGAAACAACCTCATAAAGAACCCGTCCTTCGAAGAGGACAGTCTCCAAACTGTCGCCAGGAAGATTGTTCCGAAGGAGTGGAGAGGGATGGGGACAGTTTATCTGACGTCAAGCAGTCAAGGGACAACTGCCCCTGAAGGACGCCAGTTTGTCGATATTGTCAGCGGCCACGTGAAACAGACGTTTGCGACGGTGACGAAGGCGAAGTATCGAGTGTCTTTCCACGTGCACACTCCGGACACCGGTCGCTTTCACTCCCAGCAACTCGGCTTCGTGCAACTTCCGGGATTCCATTCGGCTTTTGTTGTCCAGCAAAAAGTGGCGACATCTACCGAGTGGCAGAAACACGTGTATTATTTCATAGCCAGTGATTCGTCGTCGGCCGTTGTCGTCGGCGCCGTTGGCCACAAGACTGGTTTCCTGCTGGACAATGTCGTGGTCCAAGAAGTCGGTCTTGGTAATCGCAGTCCGTCCAATGACCCGAGAGATCCGGTCAGTTCTCATGTCCAGCCGATGCACGTGCACGTGACGTCGAGGGGCAGCTACACGGCCGTGACGGCGGCGTGGGACGTCGAGGACCCGGAGAGTCCCGTGACCGGCCACTCCTGGGCCATCGGAACAGTGCGGGGTGAGTCATGTCAAACGAATTGTACCTGAATTGCAATGATTTATTTTATTGAATACAATTATAGTGTAAGCGTTTGTTTTTCAGCTATTTGAAGCACATGTAACGCATGCGCTGGCACAGGTAATTTCAAATGTGTCCTACAATTCAGTATGTAACGTTGCCTTGGAAAAGTTCAAACTTAAAAAGAATCTTTAATGAAACATACACACGTGTCGTACGTATTGTTTGTGTACGGACAAATAAAAAATTGCAGAAGCAACCTGTTTTTGTGTTGCAGGCGGCGTTCAACTACAGAATTTCCGGTCTGTCGGTCGGCAGACACACGCACGCGCAGACGCCCTCCTGGTGCAGCATGGGACAGAGCTGCACGTGACCGTGGTGGTTGGGAACGCTGCCGGACTGACGACGGCCATCTACTCTGACGCACGGACAATTGACTTCACTTCGCCTGAACTCTGCTGTCTGATCGTGAGTGACTATCAACAATATGCACATACGACATACTTTGTCTGTCTGATCGTGAGTGACTATCAACAATATGCACATACGACATACTTTGTCTGTCTGATCGTGAGTGACTATCAACAATATGCACATACGACATACTTTGTCTGTCTGGTCGTGAGTGACTATCAACAATATGCACATACGACATACTTTGTCTGTCTGGTCGTGGGTGACTATCAACAATATGCACATACGACATACTTTGTCTGTCTGGTCGTGGGTGACTATCAACAATATGCACATACGACATACTTTGTCTGTCTGATCGTGAGTGACTATCAACAATATGCACATACGACATACTTTGTCTGTCTGGTCGTGGGTGACTATCAACAATATGCACATACGACATACTTTGTCTGTCTGGTCGTGGGTGACTATCAACAATATGCACATACGACATACTTTGTCTGTCTGGTCGTGAGTGACTATCAACAATATGCACATACGACATACTTTGTCTGTCTGATCGTGAGTGACTATCAACAATATGCACATACGACATACTTTGTCTGTCTGGTCGTGAGTGACTATCAACAATATGCACATACGACATACTTTGTCTGTCTGATCGTGAGTGACTATCAACAATATGCACATACGACATACTTTGTCTGTCTGATCGTGAGTGACTATCAACAATATGCACATACGACATACTTTGTCTGTCTGATCGTGAGTGACTATCAACAATATGCACATACGACATACTTTGTCTGTCTGATCGTGAGTGACTATCAACAATATGCACATACGACATACTTTGTCTGTCTGATCGTGAGTGACTATCAACAATATGCACATACGACATACTTTGTCTGTCTGTCGTGAGTGACTATCAACAATATGCACATACGACATACTTTGTCTGTCTGGTCGTGAGTGACTATCAACAATATGCACATACGACATACTGTCTGTCTGTCTGGTCGTGAGTGACTATCAACAATATGCACATACGACATACTTTGTCTGTCTGTCTGGTGACTATCAACAATATGCACATACGACATACTTTGTCTGTCTGTCGTGAGTGACTATCAACAATATGCACATACGACATACTTTGTCTGTCTGGTCGTGAGTGACTATCAACAATATGCACATACGACATACTTTGTCTGTCTGATCGTGAGTGACTATCAACAATATGCACATACGACATACTTTGTCTGTCTGATCGTGAGTGACTATCAACAATATGCACATACGACATACTTTGTCTGTCTGGATCGTGAGTGACTATCAATAATATGCACATACGACATACTTTGTCTGTCTGATCGTGAGTGACTATCAACAATATGCACATACGACATACTTTGTCTGTCTGATCGTGAGTGACTATCAACAATATGCACATACGACATACTTTGTCTGTCTGGTCGTGGTGACTATCAACAATATGCACATACGACATACTTTGTCTGTCTGATCGTGAGTGACTATCAACAATATGCACATACGACATACTTTGTCTGTCTGATCGTGAGTGACTATCAACAATATGCACATACGACATACTTTGTCTGTCTGATCGTGAGTGACTATCAACAATATGCACATACGACATACTTTGTCTGTCTGATCGTGGGTGACTATCAACAATATGCACATACGACATACTTTGTCTGTCTGGTCGTGAGTGACTATCAACAATATGCACATACGACATACTTTGTCTGTCTGATCGTGAGTGACTATCAACAATATGCACATACGACATACTTTGTCTGTCTGATCGTGGGTATACTATTAACAATTATACTACTATACTATACTATTATATTATTTTTAAAGAAACACAAACCAGTTAACTGACAATTCGAAATTAGAATATCCTTGAAACACGACATGTCTAAAGCATGGTATACACTGCATGTCCAATTTTTCACGATCTTGTGTACCTCCTTGAAACTTACCATTGCACCGCCAACGTGTGCACATTCCTAAAGGAAATTACGGAACGCAGCCGTTCGAATAAAGTTAAACCTAAACGACTAAATACATTATTCAGAAAGGCGTAGATATATTGTTGAACTGCACATTAATAATAATAAAGCTTTATTGCCATATTCAACGTGCGTTACATGATCAATTGGAATGCGTTGACTCATATAGTGCCTATATATATATATATATATATATATGGCAAATAAATATAACATAAGATAGACATTGTACATAATTTGTTCTTTAAAATGTTTTTTTTATATAATACATAAATAAAGACAAAATTAAAATAATATTTTATCTATTTAACAATAATTGTGGTGTAAACTAGTTAATAAATAAATAAATATATATAAAATGTCATTTAAAATTGCTTAATATATATATATATATATATACATATATTATCTTTTAAAAACATTATTTTAATTAGTAAACATACATTATAAGAGTACGAAAAATATCATTTAAAATTATAATTGAATGAGTCCAATGTTGTTTAAAAATATATTTATACAATTATTATTATATCCCTATACCGTACGTTTCCACTGTTGTTTTCTCACGAAACAACAGACCAGGGCGGCAGCCGTGTTATAAATACCAGCATAGTAACCTGGGAGTTTGACTATGTGTGTTACTTGTAGGACGGCGACAGTGGCAAAGACGTGTCCTATCAGACGTCACGCACTCTGGAGATTAAGTGGTCCGTGAAAGACCCAGAAAGTGGTGTCAAGTACTGTGAGTGGGCCGTAGGTAAGGACATAACTTATGGGAGTTAGTGTTTAGAATTTAAAACCCTGAATCAATCGAGATACTCCAGGTTAGAATCACCTCATTGTCGAACCACAGTCATGTCGCTCAGGTCATTTTGTTCATGTTCGCACAGCTGTAAGACTGAAGACATATAGAGATTGCAAGAAGTGTAACGCGTTATGGGCAGTGTGACTGAATGAAAAACGCATTATAATTCACCTTTAGTTGCAATGGCTCTTGTGGATCTCTACCATACAATTTGCGATATATACATCTGCTAAGTACACTAACTTTAAATAATGGGAAATGTGCTGCGTAAATGTGCGTATAGCAACTTGTTTGTGTTACTGCATCAACATTTATAGACATCGTGTAATAACGTGTGGGTGGGTATACATTGTTCACATACTTACACTATACTTTATTTAGTTACATTATGTATGAAACATGCGCCTGTTACAGGAAAGAGCCCCGGCTCTCAGGAGGTTCAGCCGTTCACGAGGACGACTTCGCTGTCGACGGCGTCAGTCGCCCTGGACGCCTCCGTCAGGCACGGCGAGACCGTCTTCAGCGTCGTCCGCTGCATCAACTACGCCGGCCTCCAGTCTACACTCGTCTCCAGCGGCGTTGTCATGGTGACCGAACCACCTGACGTCTCCATGGCAACGCTGTATGTCATCTCGAGTTCTGCGTCGTACTTTTCTGCACGTGACAGTCACCAGTCGGACAGAGAGCGCCTGTTCTTTGGCTGGGAGGGAGTCAGGGACAAGTCCGGGATAGCGGGATACGAGGTGGGTTTAAACGTCATTCAGGTTAGAAGTAAATTGTGTGTGTGTGTGTGTGTGTGTGTGTGTGTGTGTGTGTGTGCGTGCGTACGTACGTGCGTGGGTGCGAGTGTGTGTGGTGCGTGTGGTGTTTTTGTTTTTGTCTGGTTGTGGTTGTGTTGTTTTTGTGCTTGTGCTTGTTTTTGTGTTTGAGTTTGTGTGTATGTATGTATGTGTGCGTGTGTCATTGTGTGTGTATGTGTGTGTGTATGTGTGTGAGTGCGTGCGTGCGTGCGTACGTACGTGCGAGTGTGTGTGATGCGTGTGGTGTTTTTGTTTTTGTATGTGTCTGTGTCTGTTTGTGGTTGTGTTGCGTTGTGTTGACTTTGTTTTTGTTTTTATGTTTGTGTTTGAGTTTGTGTGTATGTATGTATGTATGTGTGCGTGCGTGTGTGTGAGTATGTTTGTGTGTGTCATTGTGTGTTTGTGTGTGTATGTGTGTGTGTGTGTGTATATTTGTGTGTGTATGTGTGTGTGTATGTATGTGTGTTCGTGTATGCATTAGTTTTTTTGTAGATATTCGGTCATGTGTGTTTATTGTATATTTGTACATATATTTATATTAATTAAAAAAATGAAACCGTCTCGTTTGAAGGTGAGCATCAGACGAGTGACCGCCCGGTCTGTTCTGCCGTGGAGAAGGTTGACGTCTGCGAACCAACAGTTCGTCGAACTACAAGACCTCGGTCTGGAGTCGTACACCACCTACACACTGATGATGCGGGCGACCAATCACGCGGGCAGGAGGAGTGACGTCATCAGCAGGAACTTCACCATTGAGACGGACACTCCACAGATCATGAGTGAGGAGTTTCTCGTACAATGCGTGTTTATGATTTTGCGGTAAACGCCTTCCAGACTAACTAACTATTGTAACAACATGTTCCTTAAATCAGTTAACATTTTCATAATTTATTCCACAATTGAACTTAACAGCTATGAACGCTCGAGGTTTTCTCTCCTTTGCGGCAACAAACAATAGTTCAACATGGATTCATGTTTTATGTCACATGCAAATTTTCTCTGCAACATGTATTCAGTTTCTTAGAATATTCTATTTCACGGTTGATGCACAACACTTTGCAAAAGATATTCAGCCTGAGTGTGAGCCTGCATACTGTTTCCGGTTTGTTGCACTTGGGAAGTATATGTTGCTGCTATATACCTGTATATCTTATTACTGATTAATGTTCTAATAATACCGCTTATTGCTTCACAGACGCATCTGTCAGTAGTCACTGGCCGAAGCAGTGGATACTCAACCTGGACTGGACAGGCGTGTTTCTCAGCAATTCTTCTCTCTTCTATGAAGTCAACATAGGTAATACATTAATTACTTGCGTTTTCTAATGAAATTTCATATCACAATAACATAGTACATATATAATTGGCAGACGTGTTGATAAACGAATATTAAATTAATGTTCGTCCATAATTAATAGTGTGCAAATTGTTTAGGCGAATGTACATGGAAATATCCCCGAGACAAATGCAATATGTTTATTTACTTATAACCTTTATGGAAGCGTCTTTACGTGAATTATTACATTTCAATTGTTCAGGACTGCTTCAATGTAAACATCAGTTATTGACCACTGTGTTACCTCCTACATCTTCACAAACACTTCACTTCAAAAATCATACACTTAGTTACATGTATAGATCGATTAAATATATATGGGTTGTTTCCTTGCTGTTTCAGGAACTGTACGCGGTGGCATAGATGTACTGAACGGACTGGAGACAGAAAGGGCAACATTGAGGATAACAGGCGTGGACCACACGAAACATCACTACGTGACCTTAACAGCAATTAACAAAGCCGGCCTATATGCAACCAGCACTCACATCGTGACGTACAACCCACCGTCAGGGACTGTGTGACGTCATCACACGAGCACCACTTCGTCACGTAGACCGCAGTTACCAATGGCGAACTACACTGAACTGACACATACAATGTCACGTATCTCTATAGGACCAACACGTACATCGTGACTTACAACCGTTCGACAGGCAGGATGTGACGTCATCACTTAAGTGATGTACACACTGACACATAATGACTTTAATGGACAGCAGTAACAAATTAATGAGGAATTAATGCATGTAATGTAACCTTTATAATTACGCAATTGCATTATATTATAACATTTCCTACACCTAATTATGTATAACGTCACACAACTGTACACCATTGATAGTAATAGACTAGTACCATTAGTAGAGTGATATTTTCCTCCTTTTTCAGAAATTATCCTCTTCATCCAGGTTTTATTATTATTAGCAAATCAGGGTGTGTTTTGATGGGAATAAAACTGAATGCAGCGAACATCTGATGACGATTTCCAAAATCCGTGATAGCCTACTTAACGTCGATATTGTATCAATGTGAACATCTTGTGGCAGCAATATTTAAGTAGACAATATTCATGTCTGTTATTATTGTATGTCTTGGCATAATTATTAATAATTGTTGCCAAATTTTCTTCAGGTTTATTACGATGTGGCAGGTTCTGTCCACATAGGCTACGTTGCGTTATGAATATAAAGAAAGATAGGAAGGAATAATTATATATTATAGCCAGATATGTGATATGGTTGATGTTCTAATAGTGTATAACAACACATTCAAAACACAGGCAGATGATCACTTTTATCATTTTAGTTTTAGCCCACTGGTGATGCTGATATTGAATGCATGTATACGCATATATGTTATCTAATAAATAAACGTTTACTATATTAAGTAATTGTATCGCGGCGTTTAATTGTGTTATCTAACGGTTTCATTTGTCAGTTAACAGGGTATGTGGCCTAAATATACAAAACACACGCATACACACACATACGCATAACCACACACGTACGCACGCTCACACAAACATACACACGTGGAGTGTGCACGACACTTTTAACCAATTGGTTGTACGTCGGACTAGCTGACTCACAAACAACTAGTCCTGATTGTTTATTTGTTCTTAGATAACCATAGTAAACATGGTATATGTATATGTGCAGGTTTTCACCCACAACAACACACACACACACACACTATATATATATATATATATATATATATATATATATATATATATTTGCGCAGACAAGTTCGATATCAGTGAAGCCCATAGCCTATTACAACCAATCCGTCATTCATATATGGCGCTAGAAAGTATAACTAAAAATCCTGACCGGCCAGGACAAATCTGACTTGGTCATTACGTGCCTGGATTTAATGTAAAAAGCCCATAAGAGCCCATGCATGCCCATGGAAATTATGCGTGATGCATGCATGGTCGCTCTCGCATGTATTTATATTAGGTAGTTAGTTTAACTTCATGTGAAGCCAATTGGATCTAGAGAGGGCTCTTAATGTCACCAAAGGCCATAGAAAATTATTCAGTCCTACGTGAAATATGCACGTTATTACATTATCAGGCGACATTCATTACATTATCAAACAAGAACACAGTATTACAGTATCAGCCAAATATTTATAACAGTATCAGGCAATACGTCTATTACATTATCACGTGACGTTATTATCAGACAGTTATTACATGATTAGACGTTTTTGTTACACTATCAGGCGGGCATTTAATTTATCGGCGATTATTGCATTATTAGTTGTAAAACCTCTCGTTGTTTATGGATCCCGTGCTTTGCTTTTGTCTTTCAGTGTAAATTGACGGTGTACCTACGAATTTGTGTGGCACTTTTTTTCTGTTTTGAAATTGGCTAACTAATTAGGCATCCATATGTTTATAAAAAATCAGCAACGCAATCAACAGTATATATGAGATGCAGACGTCGCATTTTCATGAGACTTCTCTCACTCTCTCTCTCTCTCTCTCTCTCTCTCTCTCTCTCTCTCTCTCTCTCTCTCTCTCCTCTCTCTCTCTCTATCGATTATATATATATATATATATATATATATATATATATATATATATATATATATATATATATGTGTGTGTTTATATATATATGATTTATATATATATATATATATATATATATATATATATATATATATATATATGATAGAAGAGAGAGAAAGAGTGAGAGATGTCTCATGAAAATGCGACGTCTGCATATCATATACTGTTGATTGCGTTGTTGATTTTCATAAACATATGGATGCGTAATTAGTTAGCCAATTTCAAAACAGAAAATTATAACACAAATGTTCTATTAACATTATATGTTAGTCCAGGATTATGCCAAGAGTGCTAAACATACAATGCGTTAATGTAGCCCATAAGAGCCCATGCATGCCCTTGAAAATGATGCATGATGCATGCGTAGTCGCTCTGGCTTGTGTTTATATTAGCTAGATAGTTTAACTTAATGTGAAGCCAATTGGATATAATGAGGGCTGTTAATGTCACCAAAGGACATAGTTGTTAATTGCTGAACAAAAGAATGAAATTAAGCCCAGATGCCTTTGACATATATATATATATATATATATATATATATATATATATATATATATCCGGCTATTACACTTAACAAATTGTATATTTGAACTTATCCAACATTCATATCCACCAATTTTTAAGATGGCGGCCTTTGACATTAATGTTCCTATATCTTATGAAACATATCACGTAGAGTCGTGATTATGATGTCAGCGCATATATATGTGAAGTTCCAATATGTGCCAGATGCTTCAGCTAGGGGTTGGATGGAAGGCATGTGCGCGAAAGTCTGGGCGCTAGTATGTACAGTGCTAGATGGTGCTAGCAAAGAGTGTGCCTGCCTTCACCACGGTGGATGTGGAAAACCTTGCAGAGGAACCTGCAAATATGTCAGAGGATGGATCAAATGCACACTACTTTGTCAATGTGATGGTAGATGCATCGAAAACGATGTATTATAAAGAATAAGGCACGTCGTGTACATGCAAACCGTCTTGCTGCCGAGAAGGATGTTGTTGCGATCGTTCAGGTACGGATATATGTAACTGGTGCCACCTAAGCCCACTTCAAGGTCTGGAGGGTATTTGTTTTACTGATATGAAATAAACTTCTTCAATTTTCAATATCATGATGTGATACACACTGCCTATATCACATTCTGTGAAAAACTCAATGCAGCAAAACAGCAAAGTTATTAAACCATACTGACCTTGACGCAAAACATTGGACCTTGACCCCAATATAGACGCAAACATATCATCGATGGACTAAGGATTTAACAAGATTTAACAAGATTGCCACCTAGAGATTCAACTCTAGATGGCAGGTGGACAGGAAGCCATTTGGCTTATCGAGAGTCCAACCTATCTATCTAAGTATACCCCGCCCCTCTTAGGTATATGTCGATTTTATTTTTAAATATATTAACACTACTAGTACCTACACAATCAGCTGATAATCTGTTCCATTCGTTTACTGTTCTTTGTGAAAATGAAAATTTTCTAATATCTAGTCTACACTGCTTCTTTGCTAATGTAACTCCATGTCCTCTAGTCCTTCTCTTTCCTGACTGTGAAAATATTTCTGTCAATATTTTCATATCCGTTCAATATTTTAAACACCTCAATCTGATCTCCTCTCAATCTCTGTTTCTAGTGTTGTTAAACCACATTCTTTTAGAGCATTTCATAACTAATATTCCTGAGTTTTGGTATCATTTGGTTGCTCTCCTTGTGTCTCTTCAGCAGTACAATATCTTCTAGTATGGCCTCCTGCTACAATCTAAGTGAGGCCTATATTGTTTTATACAGCGGTATTATTAGTTCTTTATATTTGACACTATATTTCACCTAATTAATCCAGAATTTGGTTTCCCTTCGCTGCTGCAATTCCACCTGTCTGTACCTTCATGTCAGCACTAATAGTTAACCAAGTCCTTTTCCTTTAAGGAGTATTTAGTACAGTATCACCCATTGTATATTGTACATCTTCATTCCCATAGTCCTGTGTGAGGCACTTACACTTTCCAAATTAAACAGCATTTGCTACTTCTCAGACCATTCTATCAACTTATTAAGATCATCTTGTAAATGCTGTCTATCTGCATCACTTATTTTCCTAAACACTTTTGTGTTGTCCGTAAACTTCAACACCTTGCTTGTTATGTCATCATCCAAATCATTGATATATATTAAGAATAAAATAGGTCCTAGTACTGATCCTGGTACTCCACTAAAACCGTTTCCAGTTGAAACCTCCTCATCAACTACTACTCTTTGTCTTCTATCAATAAGCCATTTTCTATCCAGTTGATCATTCCATTTACCATGGCCTTTAGTTTAAGTAGTAGTCTTTGGTGTGGCACTTTGTCAAAGCTTTTTTTAAAATCTAAGTAGATTATATCTACTGGTGATCCCTCATCTAGCCACTTTGTGACACTTCCAAACATAACATATTTGTTAAGCATGACTCGCTTTTAAAAACCATGTTGAGTGGGTTTATCAATTTATTATTTAACAAGAAAATCAACCAGGTGATCTTTAATTAGTCTTTCTAATAGTTTGCAAATCACTGATGTTAAACCACTGGTCTATAGTTCTCTGACTTGTTTCTCGAACCTTTTTTAAATAATGGTATAATGTTTGCTTCTTTCCATTCTAACGGAAGGCATTCCTCCTCTAATGACAAATTAAACACTGTTGCAAGCGGTATGCTGATTTGTTCCAATTTCCAATAGTAATTTGGGAGAATCCCATCCCTCCAGGTGATTTATTATCCTTCATATCTTTATTTTCATAGCTACCATTGTTGGTTAATTAGTTGTCCCAAATAGTCAACTTTCCCTTGAACTTAGTCTCATACTGTAATATACTAATATCTTCCCTGTAAACACGAATAAAGTACTCATTTAGGTTTTCTGCCATACGATCCCTCTGTTATTATGTTTCCATCACTACCTTCTAGAACCGCCTTATCCTGAACTTCTCTGTTTACTTCGAACATACGCATAAAACTCTTCTGTCATGTTTTATATTAAAAGCTATTTTTGTTCATAGCTTCTCTTTGAATTCCTAATTTCAGCTGTAGCTTGATTAAGTGCTTCTTTGGTAAATGCTATAGTCTTCTTCACTTCCGGTATGTCTATATGTCTTCCACATCATTTGCTTGTACTTGATTTTTCTAATGGCTTCCTTCGATAAGTGTTTCTTCTTTGACCGTTTCCCCTGTTTTTTTAAGGGGACAAATTTGTCAACGACGCAGTCAATTTCACTCTTTAAAATATTCCAGCATTCTGTTGCTGTCTTATTCTTCAGTGTGTTATTCCAGTCTATCTTTGCTAAATATTCCCTCATGTCCTTATATCTTCCTTTGTGAAAAAATTTCATGTACCTTATTTTTCTATTCCGTTCTCCCTTTACTTTGATGATTAAATGTATCTGGTTGTGATCACTACACCCAAGTGGCTCACATATCTTGACATTATCAACAAATTCCTTCTGTGAGCTCAATACTATGTCTAACACGTTCTCGCCCTGGTGCTTCTACACTGTTGAGAAAGGAAACTATCTAATTTAACTCTTGATCCTCTCTCCCGGTACTCTGTAGAGATGTCCACTGTATATGCCCATGGTTAAAATCCCCCATAATAATACAGTCCCGTTTACTCACTTCTTTGATAGCGTTATGTATTTTTTCATTCTCTTCCATGCTTATGTTTGGACTCCGATACACTAACCCAACAGTTAATGTTGACTTTCCTGTAACTATGTTACACCAGACAGCTTCTTCACATTCTGCTTCTTTTTCTAATTTTATTTCATAAGCTTGGATGGATTCCTTAATATATAAAATAACTCCGCCTCCCCTTCTTCCTAATCTATCTTTCCTAAACATTACATACACTGTCATTCCTAATTCGGCATCTGATATATCGGGTGTGGCCCAAGATTCAGTTATACCTATTATGTGAGGGTCAATATCTTCTACCATAATGTTTAGTTCATTTCTTTTGTTTACTATGCTCCTTGCATTTAAACAAACACATTTATAACCAAATTCCGTAGGACTTTCCAGGCTGTTCTTTGCTGATGTCTTTTTGCTATCTTTATCTATGCCTCTAGTATTTGGCTTCTCTGTGTATCCCCCCTGCGAAACTAGTTTAAAAAGTTGCAACCTGTTCCATTATTCATCGATCGAAGAAGGTTCTCGGAGAACACTGCTGCGCCCTTTCCGCTTAGATGGAGGCCATCTCTCATAAACATATCTTCTTTACCAACAAAATATCCCCACAAATCTACAAACCCAACTCCTTCTTCTTCACACATCTGCTCTAATAGTCCGTTAATTGCCATCCTCTTGCAATTTCTAAATGTTGTTCCCCTTCCCCTCATCACTGGCAAGATTCCTGAGAGTATGATCTGTTCAACTCTCGTCTTCTTCAGTGTCTCTACCAACTCTCTGTATCTCTTAACTATCCTGGTTGTTCCATCCCTGTCTGCATTGTTCGTCCCTACATGTACTAATATAGACCCCCCTTGGCCATGCCCCAATACGTTCTCTACCCGTTCAGTCACATGCTCTATCCTAGCCCCCGGAAGACAAACAACAACGTCTTCTCCTTTGCTTAATGTCCGGTCTGTCTTTCGCAAAATGGAGTCTCCCATAAATACCCTTTCTGTTCTCAATGCCCCCTCGATCACTGCTTCAGAGTAGCTCCTCCGTTTTGCATCTCCCTGGTTGCTGACTTTTCCCCCTGCCGCTTTTTCTGTTGTTCCTTTCTTTCCGGTCTCTTTTCTTCATGTCATCGTCCTTGTTATTGACTTACGTTTGGTCACATCTACTCTCACTTCCTTTCTTCCATTCGTCTTACCTCCTGTCGCATCTACTTCTCTCATCTCCTGTCCCCTTGTCCCTCCCTCCTTCTCTACTGTCACTTTCTCCTCTGTCACCTTCCTGCATGTCATGTTTCCTGTAGTTCTTTCTCCATTTGTTGTCCTTGCAATCACCCTCCCTCCACTCTGCATCCCCTTCACAATATCCGTTAGCCTAGCTAACTCTGCTGTCAGACAGTCCACTTTCCAACACCCTAAACATTGGAACGTAAACCCTTCCTCCGTTGTCTCTGACCAAGTTTTTCCGCACCCCGATACGGCAAAATCCACCAAGCTGTGGCAGTGGTTACACACCAAGTGCCTCCTTGCCTTCACTTGCCGCTTGCCAGGTGCCATATTACGATTTGTCAACCCTTAGTTTAAACCAACTTAGTCTTTAGAAAGACTGTTTGTTTATTGTGTACAGCAACTGCAGCACACTTTATGTTATAAACAACTTACTACCTATGCTACCATGAACAATAAGTTTAGTCTGTACTGGTACCGTTCCCTAGCGGAAACGTTGGACACTACCTATATAAACAAACAAGGGTTTCATACTAAAACGCTTGTTTATTTTTAATAACAATGATACCTATTCACAGTTTTATCTTACATATGTAGTTGTTACTCTTATTGCTTTATCTCTTATATACTATATCAAATAAAGAGATTTGCTCAATCTTGTTTACAATTTGTCGAAGCCTAGATTACCCTTTTATCACCCACTATACTAATCTGTTCAAAAATACTGTTAACTAACAAACTTTAACCAGAACTACTACTCAATATATGTCCAGTACCACTTATGAATAACCTTAACACAAGAATAATACTTATCAATCAATATTTCCGCTTGTTTTTCCAATTTTATACACCACCAATTTCAAACCTCTGCATCCACCAATTTTCCCGCCAATTGATTTATGAAGACCCTGTTTCCGACATCAAGATAATAATGTCTGAGATAAATATGAGGTCATATTAAGTAGCGATTTAACGGAAATTTGACCTTCGCATTGAGCCATATCCTGCGTCCTTGACCCTTAACCTAATCAATGATAACACCGTTCACACCAACACCCTAAAAAACCATGGAAACGACACTAGTATAATCCAAGTCCGGGCACAGGTTCCAGAGATCTAGTAATTTTTGATTTTGGGTGGCGGAATGGTACACATATATTGTTAATTTAGTAAACTGGCCGATATAAAGGTCAATGAAGGTCAAATGCAAAACGTTTCATTAAATTGAAAATGCTGTCCACATACATATATCTTGATGCAGGCATATCGGTTCTAGGTGGTAAAGTTCACAAGATATAGCGACTTTAGTTTTGAAAGCCACCATCATGAAAAATGCCGAATATGAATGTCGGTCGAGGTCAAATAGTAATACATTTGAAATAGATACCCCAAAATACGTATCTTTTGACAAACGTGACCACCTGTCAATCCATCCAAATATATTTTTTTTAAATGAAAGCAATTCGATTTGACAGCCGCCATTTTATGAAATGGTGGCTATGAAGATTCACGAAGAACAAAACTAAAACGTTTGTAAAAAAATGAAATTGCTATCCACTTATTTACGCACTGACGCCAAAATCACGCCTCTTGGTGACATATTTCGCAAGATATAGGAACATTAATGTTGACGGTCGCCAACTTTTATAATGGCGGTTGTGAGTGTTGGTTAAGTTCAAATATATTACGTTTGAAATTGGAATACCCGTAGACACATATATTTAAGCCCAAGATTAATGTTTTTATGTGAAACAGTTCCTGATATATGGAAACAGATTTTTTTATTTTGAATGGCAGCCATTTTGAATATTCCGAAACATGGTGGAAGAATCAACATCTCAAGTTGCTTACATCACAATTCTTAAATAGTATGATATATAAGAAATTTGTGCCACATTTCATGTTTCTGTCCAGAAGTGAAAATGTATTATATTAAGAGCCCTACCTAATCAGGTTAACTTTGACTATAATATTATTCCTACAAGAGGGGTGTACACACCGCACTCTGTCGTCTATTCGAGTCACGCCTGAAGAGTCGTATTGACCACGACTATAAATGGTGCTTGTGTTTCTAAGTGTTCGTCAAATATGAATAACCTGTCGTGCATTTCCATATGTCACAGTGTCGTAGTTCGGCCACCGTTGCTGTTCAAACAAGGTTGTGTGTTTAATACTAATCACAAAGTTCATGTCATAGTAATCCATCAAATGTGAACCTTTGCGGAGATATAAATGATAATAAGTGAAGCGGAAGACAATGGTAATGTTATTAGTAATGTTATAAGTAATTCACAATCTATTTTTACCAGTAACTCATCCGAATAATACGGTTGAAAATAGTGTCCAGCATGTACGGTGAACTGCGTTACTGTGTCTAGCAGTGAATATGCATGTGCTCGCGCATGTATGCCAACGCAGTCATATACCAGAGCACGCTTGCGTGTGCGTGCGTTTGTGTATGTGCGTGGTTGTATGTATGTGCGTGCACGTGATAGTGTGTATGTATGTATGTATGTATGTATGTATGTATGTATGTATGTATGTATGTATGTATGTATGTATGTATGTATGTATGTATGTATGTGATGTATGTTCGTGTATGCATGTATCGTCATGTAATGAAATGCTATGTATGTAGCTATGTAATGATGTAATATGTAATGGATTGAGAGTGTATGCCATGTTGGATGTGTACAGGCGTACAGAAGAACACTAGGCATGTATGCCTGCACGGCGTACGCAAACAATAGCATGTAGTATCGAAGGCACGAGAAGTGAATGAGCCAGGTTAATATCGAACGGCACAGAGAAGGAGTAATACCCAGAGGCACGGACGGCACGGCTACAGTACGGGACACAGGAACGGCACGGTATACAGTAAGGGACACAGGGAACGGCACGGTAATACAGTACGGGACACAGAGCAACGGCACGGTAGTACAGTAAGGGACACAGGGAACGGCACGGTAATACAGTACGGGACACAGGGAACGGCACGGTAATACAGTACGGGACACAGGGAACGGCACGGTACTACAGTACGGGACACAGAGCACGGCACGGTAGTACAGTAAGGGACCAAGGAAACGGCACGGTAATACAGTACGGGACACAGGGAACGGCACGGTAATACAGTACGGGACACGGGGAACGGCACGGTACTACAGTACGGGACACAGAACACGGCACGGTAGTACAGTAAGGGACAAGGGAACGGCACGGTAGTACAGTAAGGGACCAAGGAACGGCACGGTAATACAGTACGGGACACAGGGAACGGCACGGTAATACAGTACGGGACACGGGGAACGGCACGGTACTACAGTACGGGATACTAACCAGGGAACGGAGGAATACAGACGGACACACGGCCGTAACTGGACCACAAGTCCGGCACGGATACGTACACAGGGGAACGGCACGGTAATACAGTACGGGACACAGGGAACGGTGTGCACGGCACGGCCGTACAGTACGGGATATAAGCCACGGGTACAGAGCACAGACTAAGCAGGTAAAGGCACACACCCGTACCACACAATCCGTCAGATATTCATGATTCACAGGGGTAAAACACGTTTGTAGTACGTCTAATTATATGTGTATGCACACGTGTGTGCTCGGGCATGCGTGCGTGCTGTAGTTGTGTATGTAGTGTGTGTGTGTGTGTGTGTGTGTGTGTGTGTGTGTGTGTGTGTGTGTGTGTGTGTGTGTGTGTGTGTGTGTGTGTGTGTGTGTTGGTGTGTGTGTGTGTGTGTGTGTGTGTGTGTGTGTGTGTGTGTGTGTGTGTGTGTGTGTGCTGTGTGTGTGTGTGCGCGCCTGTGTGTGTCTGAATGTGTGTGTGTGTGCGCGCGTGTGTGTCTGAATGTGTGTATGTGTGTGTGCGCGCATGCGTGTGTGTATGTGTTCTGTATGTGCTCGGGCATGCGTGCGTGCTGTAGTTGTGTATGTAGTGTGTGGTGTGTGTGTGTGTGTGTGTGTGTGTGTGTGGTGTGTGTGTGTGTGTGTGTGTGTGTGTGTGTGTGTGTGTTTGTGTGTGTGTGTGTGTGTGTTGTGTGTTTGAGTGTGTGTGTGTGTATATGTGGGG
Source organism: Ridgeia piscesae (assembly GCA_025642075.2). Lineage (NCBI taxonomy): Eukaryota > Metazoa > Annelida > Polychaeta > Sabellida > Siboglinidae > Ridgeia > Ridgeia piscesae. Next base: position 116,422 of record JAODUO010001549.1, read on the forward strand.
TGTGTGTGTGTGTGTGTGTGTGTATGTGTGTGGTGTGTGATTAGTGTTTTCATTACGTGCGTCCAGTTTTGCTATGATAACAGTCGAAGTTAATAAAGTATTCATCCACTAATGACCAACTGAAGATGGTTGGACTCAAAGTATTTGTCATTAGGGTTTATTCCCATACGTTGCGATGACATATGCATTAAGCATGGTAATCTATCACAAAACTACATTTCACCATTTCACTTCATACCATCACGTTGTAGCGTTTATATTTTTTCCGGGTGTTATCAACTATCCGGTGGCGTTTCTGGGCATACGCGATAAATTAAAATAACGATGTGCAACTAACACAAAATAGTATTATATATATATATATATATATATTTTTATATATATATTATAAATATTTTATCATCAAGTGTTATCAAACATCCGGTGGCTGTTTCTGCTCCGTAAATGTAAGATAAATTTCCCGAAAGATTATGCAGTTATTATAATTGTATATATATATATATATATATATATATATATATATATATTATATATATACCACGGGCTGTTCAATAGGACGTGCATAATCTTTCGGGAAAGTTTTAGCAACTCTTCACACTATTCACCAGAGGAGAGTTAACGAACAGCCCTTGGTATTTGTAACATAAATGTGTTATGATGAACGCGCAGAAAAATCACTCGGATTCTTTATAACGCCTGGAAATACCTAAGCGCGAGACGGTCCATCTTTGCTCTTTTGTCGCGTTGGACCTCCGCTGAAAAGTGCTATTCTATTGGTTTATCGCGGGCTCTGTGAATTAAAATACGTTTGTTAATTGCAGAGCCCGGCTCTGCAATTCTGAACTAAAATGTATGCATTAACATAATAACATGCACACTTTATTTTATGTATATTTGAGTCTACGCTCTACGATTTCTGGAGCGTGTTGTCACAGTAGTTTTATTTCCGACTCTCGGTAAAAGGAGTCCATTTCGAATCGTATTGCTGCCATTATGCACTTTGCGCTACTTCATTTAGGTCCGGACATGACTTCAGTTCACTCACCTGTTAAATTGAGTTTCAGTCTATAAACAGTAAGTATGCGTATGTATACAAATAGCGTTCTCATAATAATTGTTGCGCGGTTAAACGCGTTCCTCTGAATTGAAGATGGTGTTCGATTGAAGACTCTGCCACTGGTGACAGGTTGACGCTTTCAGCTGTCTTATTGACTCACCTTCACCTTTGCATCTGTTGATAGATGTTGTCCGCTATGCGTCTGAAGGTAGCGTTGGTAAAACTGGCCGTTTACCTATGGCTGACAGCATCTGCAACGATAGAAGCCGTACGCGTATGTGACCCCGACACCGACATCACGTCGTGGCGAGAGATGCCCATCCAGAACCTGCACGAATTCGATATATAATATAATATATAAACGTATATACATAATTTTCTAACCGTTAAATGGCAGCGTATGTTTACTTTGCAGACGAATTATGTTACTTAGTACGACGACATTTATTCTCGTTATTTCTACACAAAATTGATCCATTACTTCGCCGATGGCAAGACAAATACGTTGTCCTACTCATATGGTGAGTGTCTGTCATGCCTTGTTATTCTTTCATAGAAGCATTTGACTGAAGATTTAAACAATAATGCATGCGGCAAACAGTTTACGTGTAACATTTCGATATTTGGATGTTTGTGGTGTTGGCTCCATATGGTGTGCAGTGGCACGATAGTTTTATTGTAGGAGGCCATCCCGCTTCCAAACAATACGTATTATGTATATATATTTGCTTTCAAGCGTTCCCTATGATGATATTAGTGTAGGGTTTCGTCCACCTGTTTTGTCGGTCGGTGGGAGATGAGTCCGACATGAATTGAAAAGTGCTCCATTGGTCAAGAGTGTGTTGCACGTATTTACACCCATACACAGAATATCATTTCATGTGAGATTGTATTTATTTCAGAGGAAGATGTTTGCGCTAGCGACCAGTCTATGCTACAAAAGAACATGCGTCGGTACAATTACGACAATTATTTGTCCGTTTTCACCATCCGTTACGTAAACGACAACGCAACCGTACGTTTTTACGAATCCTATCCTGTAGTAATATGCCAAATTTGAACAGGTTTATGTCCTCACTATTGTGTTTATATATATATATATATATATATATATATATATATATATATATTATTATATATATATATTATATATATATATATATATATATATATATATATATTATATTTATGTATACTATTATTTTATATTATATATATTATATATATATATGTATATATATATATATATATATATCAGTAAAGAAAATGACAAACATTGTGCATCATACTCTTTATCACGTAACATATATATTTATAAACAAATTGCTGACATAGATCGCCATTTTGGATGGTCATTGACACTACAACTATGATATATCCACTGTTATGTTCAATGGAACATTTGGAACGCCTTCAAGCGTGGCCAGAGAGGGGCCATTGGGGGCCATCCCGGAATGTTAGGTGGGTCGGGGACTGACTGCATGGTTGCCTGCTTCTTACTGTAATAAGGTACATATGTTATAGCTTTAGAAATATGATATGTTTAACAGTATCGACTAAACTACTTGTATGTTATATTTGAGTAAACGTAGTAAGTAGCTCACCTCAAAACTGCTTGGGTAAAAGGCGTATTTACAGCAAGCACAACAATGCGAGAGTAATAATTAACATACACATTATATATATATATATATATATATATATATATATATATATATATATATATATATATATATATATTAGTGCTGGTTCGATACCAGGTTTTGTTCGATACCGATCGATACCTGAATTTTGTTCGATACTCGATACTCGATACTCACGTTGTAATTAAGTATAATTTTCACATAGAACACTGTTCCCAGTAGAAGCACAGTATGCAACAGAAGTAGTGCTGGTTCGATATCAATCGATATATTACTGGTTTGATACCAGAATTCTTCGATACCGATCGATATATTACTGGTTCGATATCAGAATTCTTCGATATCAATCGATACTAGATTTTTAGTCGATACTCGAAATTTACCTTATAAGTGTAATTCAGTACAGTAGAGATCTCCAAAGAAACACTACTATCCACTTAGACTAATGCCACAGAAACACAAAATGTTTCACTTGTAGGGAAATATGTGACAATTTTATAGTCATGCAAACAATGATTAATATGCAATTTTCTATTTATGTAAGTACACAAACAACAGTTTCAATATAATTGATTACTGTTGTAAAACTAAAAGGTAATTGTAATATAATATTAAAACAATAAAGACAACTGCAATAAAATACCTAGTGACAAATTAATTAATTAATTGCACTGAATTATTTTAAATTAATAACAGTACTTCACCCCAGCTGTTTGTAAATACACTTTAATATAGCAGCTTAATTTCAAGTCAATGTGTCTCCTAAAATGACCAACAAATACAGCTGAAACAAATGAAACATACAAATAATATGTTATTATTATATAAAAACACCTATCACTTATAATAGTGTCACTGCCAGCACAGCTGAACCCTCACTGTTATAACTTTTTTTATTATTAATTCTATCATAAAGATAATTGTGATTTAGCATCAAAACTGTATAGATGATTACAATAAAATAACACTAATTAATAATTGAAAAAATATTAATTTAAATTACAATTGTACTTCCCAGTTCACACCAATATTTTTTAAATATAAAACTTAAATTACCACGTTATCAAGTACACATAACAAGCCCCATTATGTTTTTGCAACTGTTTTCAAGAACAGGTCAGTTTCTTCCTCTACCTCTGGCTCTGCGTGGCTGGGGTAATCCATGGCGGCATGGGCATGGCCTGGGCTGTGGCCAGTGTGGGATGTGTGCCTGCCCTCTTATCTTGTTACCCCCTCGAAATGTATTATGTTAACACTCAACCAGCAGTTTATTTTATTTACAATTATTACTGACATGTCACACCATTATACAAATTTCATATTAATTGATGAGCACTCAGATAAACAAAGTCTCAATAAAGATGCATGTAAGACACTATCACTATTAAAGTAAATGGGAAAAATTTACACATTGTAAAAAAATAATATTGAAAACTGCAATCAATAAAAATAAGCCATGCCATTTCTACAAACAATTTAAAAACTTAATTCTCCTGTCTTGCGTCGCATTAGTCATGACCATCCTACGACACAGAAAAACATTCCCCCCCT
>JAODUO010001550.1:0-15000 GCA_025642075.2 Ridgeia piscesae
GTTGCTGATTTTTCCCCCTGCCGCTTTCTCTGTTGTTCCTTTCTTTCCGGTCTCTTTTTTCCTGTCATCGTCCTTTTATTGACTTCCGTTTGGTCACATCACCTCTCACTTCCTTTCTTCCATTCGTCTTACCCCCTGTCCATCTACTTCTCTCATCTCCTGTCCCCTTGTCCCTCCCTCCTTCTCTACTGTCACTTTCTCCCCTGTCACCTTCCTGCATGTCATGTTTCCTGTTGTTCTTTCTCCATTTGTTGTCCTTGCAATCACCCTCCCTCCACTCTGCATCCCCTTCACAATATCCGTTAGCCTAGCTAACTCTGCTGTCAGACAGTCCACTTTCCAACACCTAAACATTGGAATGTAAACCCTTCCTCCGTTGTCTCTGACCAAGTTTTTCCGCACCCCGATACAGCAAAATCCACCAAGCTGTGGCAGTGGTTACATACCAAGTGCCTCCTTGCCTTCACTTGCCGCTTGCCAGGTGCCATATTACGATTTGTCAAAATCAACTCTTAGTTTAAACCAACTTAGTCTTTAGAAAGACTGTTTGTTTTTGTGTACAGCAACTGCAGCACACTTTATGTTATAAACACTTACTACCTATACTACCATGAACAATAAGTTTAGTCTGTACTGGTACCGTTCCCTAGCGGAAACTTTGGACACTACCTATATAAACAAACAAGGGTTTCCTACTAAAACGCTTGTTTATTTTTAATAACAATGATACCTATTCACAGTTTTATCTTACATATGTAGTTGTTACTCTTATTGCTTTATCTCTTATATACTATATCAAATAAAGAGATTTGCTCAATCTTGTTTACAATTTGTCGAAGCCTAGATTACCCTTTTATCACCCACTATACTAAATCTGTTCAAAAATACTGTTAACTAACAAACTTTAACCAAAACTACTACTCAATATATGTCCAGTACCACTTTATGAATAACCTTAACACAAGAATAATACTTATCAATCAATATTTCCGCTTGTTTTTCAAATTTTATACACCACCAATTTCAAACCTCTACATCCACCAATTTTCCCGCCAGATGATAACTAGTAGTTAACAGTGATCACTGTCAGTATAACTAGTAGTTAACAGTGGTCACTGTCAGTATAACTAGTAGTTAACAGTGATCACTGTCAGTATAACTAGTAGTTAACAGTGATCACTGTCAGTATAACTAGTAGTTAACAATGGTCACTGTCAGTATAACTAGTAGTTAACAGTGATCACTGTCAGTATAACTAGTAGTTAACAATGGTCACTGTCAGTATAACTAGTAGTTAACAGTGGTCACTGTCAGTATAACTAGTAGTTAACAATGGTCACTGTCAGTATAACTAGTAGTTAACAGTGGTCACTGTCAGTATAACTAGTAGTTAACAGTGATCACTGTCAGTATAACTAGTAGTTAACAATGGTCACTGTCAGTATAACTAGTAGTTAACAGTGATCACTGTCAGTATAACTAGTAGTTAACAATGGTCACTGTCAGTATAACTAGTAGTTAACAGTGGTCACTGTCAGTATAACTAGTAGTTAACAATGGTCACTGTCAGTATAACTAGTAGTTAACAGTGGTCACTGTCAGTATAACGAGTAGTTAACAGTGATCACTGTCAGTATAACTAGTAGTTAACAATGGTCACTGTCAGTATAACTAGTAGTTAACAGTGGTCACTGTCAGTATAACTAGTAGTTAACAATGGTCACTGTCAGTATAACTAGTAGTTAACAATGGTCACTGTCAGTATAACTAGTAGTTAACAGTGGTCACTGTCAGTATAACTAGTAGTTAACAGTGATCACTGTCAGTATAACTAGTAGTTAACAATGGTCACTGTCAGTATAACTAGTAGTTAACAGTGGTCACTGTCAGTATAACTAGTAGTTAACAGTGGTCACTGTCAGTATAACTAGTAGTTAACAATGGTCACTGTCAGTATAACTAGTAGTTAACAATGATCACTGTCAGTATAACTAGTAGTTAACAGTGATCACTGTCAGTATAACTAGTAGTTAACAGTGGTCACTGTCAGTATAACTAGTAGTTAACAGTGGTCACTGTCAGTATAACTAGTAGTTAACAATGGGCACTGTCAGTATAACTAGTAGTTAACAATGGTCCCAAATATAACTAGTAGTTAACAATGGTCACTGTCAGTATAACTAGTAGTTAACAATGGTCACTGTCAGTATAACTAGTAGTTAACAATGGTCAGTATAACTAGTAGTTAACAATGGTCACTGTCAGTATAACTAGTAGTTAACAGTGATCACTGTCAGTATAACTAGTAGTTAACAATGGGCACTGTCAGTATAACTAGTAGTTAACAATGGTCACTGTCAGTATAACTAGTAGTTAACAGTGATCACTGTCAGTATAACTAGTAGTTAACAGTGATCACTGTCAGTATAACTAGTAGTTAACAGTGATCACTGTCAGTATAACTAGTAGTTAACAATGGGCACTGTCAGTATAACTAGTAGTTAACAATGGGCACTGTCAGTATAACTAGTAGTTAACAATGGTCACTGTCAGTATAACTAGTAGTTAACAATGGTCACTGTCAGTATAACTAGTAGTTAACAATGGTCACTGTCAGTATAACTAGTAGTTAACAATGGGCACTGTCAGTATAACTAGTAGTTAACAGTGGTCACTGTCAGTATAACTAGTAGTTAACAGTGGTCACTGTCAGTATAACTAGTAGTTAACAGTGATCACTGTCAGTATAACTAGTAGTTAACAATGATCACTGTCAGTATAACTAGTAGTTAACAGTGATCACTGTCAGTATAACTAGTAGTTAACAATGGTCACTGTCAGTATAACTAGTAGTTAACAATGGTCACTGTCAGTATAACTAGTAGTTAACAAGTGGTTCACTGTCAGTATAACTAGTAGTTAACAGTGGTCACTGTCAGTATAACTAGTAGTTAACAGTGATCACTGTCAGTATAACTAGTAGTTAACAGTGGTCACTGTCAGTATAACTAGTAGTTAACATGTCCTGTCAGTATACTAGTATTACATGTCACTGTCAGTATAACTAGTAGTTAACAGTGATCACTGTCAGTATAACTAGTAGTTAACAGTGTCACTGTCATTATAACTAGTAGTTAACAATGGTCACTGTCAGTATAACTAGTAGTTAACAGTGGTCACTGTCAGTATAACTAGTAGTTAACAGTGGTCACTGTCAGTATAACTAGTAGTTAACAGTGGTCACTGTCAGTATAACTAGTAGTTAACAGTGATCACTGTCAGTATAACTAGTAGTTAACAATGGTCACTGTCAGTATAACTAGTAGTTAACAGTGATCACTGTCAGTATAACTAGTAGTTAACAGTGGTCACTGTCAGTATAACTAGTAGTTAACAATGGTCACTGTCAGTATAACTAGTAGTTAACAGTGGTCACTGTCAGTATAACTAGTAGTTAACAATGGTCACTGTCAGTATAACTAGTAGTTAACAGTGGTCACTGTCAGTATAACTAGTAGTTAACAGTGGTCACTGTCAGTATAACTAGTAGTTAACAATGGTCACTGTCAGTATAACTAGTAGTTAACAATGGTCACTGTCAGTATAACTAGTAGTTAACAGTGGTCACTGTCAGTATAACTAGTAGTTAACAGTGGTCACTGTCAGTATAACTAGTAGTTAACAGTGATCACTGTCAGTATAACTAGTAGTTAACAGTGATCACTGTCAGTATAACTAGTAGTTAACAGTGGTCACTGTCAGTATAACTAGTAGTTAACAGTGATCACTGTCAGTATAACTAGTAGTTAACAGTGATCACTGTCAGTATAACTAGTAGTTAACAATGGTCACTGTCAGTATAACTAGTAGTTAACAGTGGTCACTGTCAGTATAACTAGTAGTTAACAGTGGTCACTGTCAGTATAACTAGTAGTTAACAGTGATCACTGTCAGTATAACTAGTAGTTAACAATGGTCACTGTCAGTATAACTAGTAGTTAACAGTGATCACTGTCAGTATAACTAGTAGTTAACAGTGGTCACTGTCAGTATAACTAGTAGTTAACAATGGTCACTGTCAGTATAACTAGTATTAACAGTGGTCACTGTCAGTATAACTAGTAGTTAACAATGGTCACTGTCAGTATAACTAGTAGTTAACAGTGGTCACTGTCAGTATAACTAGTAGTTAACAGTGGTCACTGTCAGTATAACTAGTAGTTAACAGTGGTCACTGTCAGTATAACTAGTAGTTAACAATGGTCACTGTCAGTATAATAGTAGTTAAAAACCAAAAAAGATTCAAATGTCAGTATAACTAGTAGTTAACATGTCACTGTCAGTATAACTAGTAGTTAACATGTCACTGTCAGTATAACTAGTAGTTAACAATGGTCACTGTCAGTATAACTAGTAGTTAACATGTCACTGTCAGTATAACTATAGTTAACAATGGTCACTGTCAGTATAACTAGTAGTTAACATGGTCACTGTCAGTATAACTAGTAGTTAACAATGGTCATGTCAGTATAACTAGTAGTTAACAATGGTCATGTCAGTATAACTAGTAGTTAACATGGTCACTGTAGTATAACTAGTAGTTAACAGTGGTCACTGTCAGTATAACTAGTAGTTAACATGGTCACTGTCAGTATAACTAGTAGTTAACAGTGATCACTGTCAGTATAACTAGTAGTTAACAATGGTCACTGTCAGTATAACTAGTAGTTAACATGTCACTGTCAGTATAACTAGTAGTTAACAGTGGTCACTGTCAGTATAACTAGTAGTTAACAATGGTCATGTCAGTATAACTAGTAGTTAACAGTGGTCACTGTCAGTATAACTAGTAGTTAACAATGGTCACTGTCAGTATAACTAGTAGTTAACAGTGGTCACTGTCAGTATAACTAGTAGTTAACAGTGGTCACTGTCAGTATAACTAGTAGTTAACATGGTCACTGTCAGTATAACTAGTAGTTAACAGTGATCACTGTCAGTATAACTAGTAGTTAACAATGGTCACTGTCAGTATAACTAGTAGTTAACATGTCACTGTCAGTATAACTAGTAGTTAACAGTGATCACTGTCAGTATAACTAGTAGTTAACAATGGTCACTGTCAGTATAACTAGTAGTTAACAGTGATCACTGTCAGTATAACTAGTAGTTAACAATGGTCACTGTCAGTATAACTAGTAGTTAACAGTGGTCACTGTCAGTATAACTAGTAGTTAACAATGGTCACTGTCAGTATAACTAGTAGTTAACAGTGGTCACTGTCAGTATAACTAGTAGTTAACAGTGGTCACTGTCAGTATAACTAGTAGTTAACAATGGTCACTGTCAGTATAACTAGTAGTTAACAGTGGTCACTGTCAGTATAACTAGTAGTTAACATGGTCACTGTCAGTATAACTAGTAGTTAACGTGGTCACTGTCAGTATAACTATTAGTTAACAGTGATCACTGTCAGTTATAACAGATTAACAGGGACGCTTTTAAAGTGCGTTAAACACTATAATTTAATTTTAAACAATATTTAGTTGCCGAAGTAACAATACGTTAACTGAAAATTTTTGATTACATCATTATTATTAGAGAACTTTACTTGTACCTTCTAAAATGACGTTTTAAATTTGTATAGTTTAACCGTCTATATTTTATTAGTTAATTTATTTATTATGTTTTATTAGTCTGTTTATTGACACTAATGGAGAGTTAAGTAATTTTAATGAATATCTATTACATATAGATATAAACGCTCGGAATAGTTTTTAACTAGACTCAGCGCTATATAAGTATATTTGTTTACTTATTTTTATAATGTATTTGATATGGCACACTCTCAGTTGATAAATTCCCCATTCAAATCCTACATGGCGCGGAAGTGATTATCACTTCTGGTCCGTTTTGAACGATGCTTAACAAGACCACGAGCAATTGGTTTCCACTTCATTTTTCGTAAGCGTATTCAAAGTCGGTAACATGAAAAAAATGAACATAGTAACTTATCTGCATAATAGTTGTCACTATCCTAATGAGATTTTGCAAAGTGGCAACATTCGTCGATTCGTTCATCAGTGGGGTAGAACATCACACTGGACTGCCTTATCCAAAGTAATACTAAACGTACGATTAATAGATTGGTGTCCCATTTTACTCCATCTATTTGATGAAATGACCTCCGGGGTCACCATATTGGTGATAATCTGAGAAAAAAATATGTTGAGAAATTAATTCATATAACATGTCAAACCACAATAGTAATGCAATTACAATCACATATCATAAATCCAACATACCCGCATGCATTTGTTACTTGCCTTATATATTGTCATTTAGAAATAGTGTTGTGGTCTGAAGGTTAACCCAAGAAATCGATTGGAATGTGTGATCATACCTAATACTCGTCAGCCAACAATGCCATCGACAACCACCAAAGTAGCCACAACGTCCACAGTAACCACAGCTATGACATCAAGTGTAACCACTACATTCACAGCAATCAAACTACCACAATAACCACATCAAAACACAACAATCACTACTGTGAAAACTGCAGCATCAGAAGCAGCAGCAGCAACAACAACAACAACAACACATAACACGTTCATAAGAGTCAAACGACTACAAACACCACACAACCAACAACACCACCATCACCACCAACACCACCAACACCACCAACACCACCAACACCACCAACACCAACAACACCAACAACACCAACAACACCAACAACACCAACAACACCAACACCAACACCAACACCAACACCAACACCAACACCAACACCAACACCAACACCAACACCAACACCAACACCAACACCAACACCAACACCAACACCAACACCAACACCAACACCAACACCAACACCAACACCAACACCAACATCATCAACAACACCAACACCAACATCATCAACAACACCAACACCAACACCAACACCAACACCAAAACATCAAAACACCAACATCATCAACAACAACGACAACACAACGCCAACAACAACAACAACAACAACAGCACAAACGCCAACAACAACAAGAGCCAGGGCGAACACCTTTAGTCGACAACTATACATCCAGAGAGATGTAAAATATATAGTGTTGGAACTGTTCTAATTGTAGGACTAGTGTCTCGAGGTAGCTGTGGAGACGTAGTGACATTTTGCACTCAAATGAAAGCCTGGCAACGGAAGATGTCCAAGCGACACGTATCATCCGTGGAACGTGAAGTTTGTGGAAACATATTGCCGACTCACATGCAAATACTGCGGTAAATATTAATGCATGTTTGCTTCCACGCCTGCACTCTGTAGCAATAATCATAAATCCACATCACGGTTGGACTTCCCAAAATGTACTAATACTTTGGCACGCACCCCCAGCCGCATGGGACGATGCAAACACAGCACGGCGTGGTCAATTGTGTAGTACCGCTCAAACGTGTATCTAGGAAGTATTATTACATTTGTCAGTTGATTGCGTTGAATCAGAATTACTTACACACATATAGATACACGGACACATGCACTTGCACTTGCACGCACGCACACACACACACACACACACACACACACACACACACACACACACACACACACACACACACACACACACACACACACACACACACACACACACACACACATATACACACATTCACACACGCACATACAAACAACCACGCAGACAGACTCACGCGCACGCTTCTACACCCGCGCACTGGAAACATTCATACGCGTATTAAGTCACACAACTTTAAGACGTATGTAACATAACAATAATATTTACGAATTCATTTCAGAGTGTGCAATTAAGGAATGCAAAAATGGCGGCGTGCTCACCAAGAAATGTGGCTGTCAGTGCAAGGGTGGATGGATTGGCGGTGACTGTGGAGGTTCGTACCATTTAGAAGAAGGTCGTTATCGTTTTTGTATTTCAGATATTTGTTTTGAACATGCCTGAGTTGGTAGTTTTATAGTTAAGCAGGAAACAGGAAATTGGATGGTTTATGGGTACTAAAGTAACTGGGTTGCAAGTTTATTTGCTTAGACAACACAATTGCGTTGTCTTGGTTTATAGTTACTGAAATTATATGACAGCATTGATTGAAATATTCAACTTTGGCTAGGCATATTTAATGAGTCAGTGGATACGATAAAGTGTTTGTATATTAAATATATTAAATGAAGAAGTTATGATTTTTATAGTAAACGATTAAAGAATTTTACAAACGCAAGCAGCTTGAGTATATTTACAAATGGTAATAGATATTTCCATGGACCATAATTATAGTTTACTGTTTAAAGACAGCTTGGTTTGGTACCACCCTTTCGCAGCAGCAACTGACAGTGGCAGTAGCGACTTAATGTATTCGGAACCGGTGCAGTGTAGTATATTCTGGTAACTCAATAAATGTCATGGAACCATGATATATGGACACGCATTGTAAACGCATGACTTTGTCTTCGTCTTCATTGATAGTGTGCCCGATGTCTGAGTGCAAGAACGGCGGTGTGCTTGATGCCGGCACCTGCTCTTGCAACTGCCCTGAGGGGTACAGCGGCACTGACTGTACGTGCACAACACTAAGGCAATGTTGGCTAGACGGAATTTAACAAATTTTCTTTATATAACAATCGTGTGACGACTACGAAACAACAGAAGAGTGACGACTGGTTGAGAGAAAGGACAGTGAATCGGTTTAATTTAGCAACTGGTCTATGTATTGATACTTATGAATGTGTAAGTTGCGAAGACTCACTATAACGTATGTCGCATGTACAGGTATTAGTCATAATGCCGTAGCTTCACTCAACATTTAATCATGAGGACATAATCTTTCCTTTAACAACTTATCCCATGCCAATCTGGGTGTTGTCGCATAACTATACTTTTAAAATAACATACGTTTACGTTACAAACCAATTATGATGCATTACCTTTTCACAATCATTGCGATGCAACGACACTAGTATAGCAAATCCAACACAAGCAAATAGGTATTTCATTGTATACGCTTTTGGACACATATTTAACCATAATCATAACCATAATTTATATTTGACCCCAATTAATACACAATTTGTTGATCGTTTCTGTAAATCAATGTTTGTGTGTACATTTATACTTACATGCATATCATTTCATGTTCACATGCAATAGTTAATACACACAAACGCGTGTACTTATAATATTGTTGTATCAAAAAGGGGAAAACGTAACCATAAACGTACACAGATTAGGATCGGTACTAATATAATAATGTCGCTATCATCGGAGCCATCTTAATTTCATTGTGAAAACAACAATACGATCCCTTATGCAAGGTGACTATTTAACCACGGCAACCAGCGTGAGGGTTCTTACCGCAAGAATTGGAAAGTGCTTCCTTTGTACACAGGCGGATGCCTTGACTTCCCAGGGGAGTTCTTCAACCGCGGGATGGAGTTCCAGTGTTCGTACAAATTCGTAATACAAAACCATCTGTGTACTTGTCCCTACTGGGGCCCGGTTCTGAAGACAAAGTGTCCTGTCACGTGTGGGTGAGTAATTCAACATATACGTTTAGTTATATATGTATGCGAAATGGAACATTTGTACAAATAGACAATTGAAAATATCCTACAGAGTAAATACAGATTGGTTACAGTTCGTATATTATATTATGATTTGTGTAGTTAACATTAACTTATGATATGATGTCAAAGCTGAATTAGGCCACAAATTATTGTTGATTGATTAATTAATGTATAAATATATATGTAATTGGTGGTAAAATTGTATATGCCAACCTCCTTGTACTTAAATCAAATTATACTTACTTGATTATTATTAATATCTTAATACTAAAAGGTTACTGGGTTTATCCAGCAGATGATTTTTATGATTATACTGATTATGTGAATGCACGGTAGGCTAGGTTTTTTCCAGTTATTCTACACTTTTTCTAACCATTATATTTTTTATTTATCAGTATAATTATTATCTTGGTTTGATATTATAATTATATATCATCAGTAATACATGTTAATTTAGTCACGATAGCGAACTTTTAGGTGTTAGTGTTGTTCTCCAAATATCAATCAATATATATACATACGACATTTCTACATTTTTTACACAATGGACCTGAAATAAATAAAATGTCTATCTATCTACAGTATATTTGTTATACGTTCGAATGTCTGAGCGAATCGATCTCTATATTTATCTATATGTCTTATGCATCCAACCTACAGCTGACATTCGAATGTTATAGAGTAGCTATAAACACGGATTAGCTTGTAATATAAAACATCAGAGCAATAGTGTGTAAGCATATGTTCGAAGCAAACAGTGAGTTCAGGATAAGGTCGGCCCTCTGGGAGGTAGTGAAGGAAACATAATAATAGAGGTATTCTTATTGGAAGAAAACCTAAATAAGTACTTTAGTTCGGTGTTTACCAGGGACGATATTAGTTCACTGCCACTAACAGAGAAAAGATCGAACGGAGATAGCCAGACTGTTTAGAAAAATTTATTGTACCCCCAAAACTGGAAAATACGGTGTATAATGGAGAATGAATCACCTGGGGTGAAAGGGATTCCACCCAAACTGCTACTGGAAATTGTGGAACAAATTACATAGCGCTTGCAACATTATTCAATTTGTCCTTAGAGGAGGGAATCGTTTCTTTATAATAAAGGGAAGCAAACATCATACCGTTATCTAAAGATGGTTCGCGAAACAAGTAAGAGAACTATAGACAATTGAATTGTTAACACTGGTGACTATTAGAAAGATTAACAAGTTATTAAAGGTCAGTTAGTCGATGTTCATGTCACTCAACATAAAAGGAATAGATTCTTACAAAAATGATGTTTATTATAAAAAGATATACAACGTTTAGTTGATGGAGCCATATATTTATTTACATACAGGCATATCAAGGAGAACGGACCCGTATCTTATGGAACCAACGAATGTTTACAGTAAAAACGATATGTTCTGGCAAAGAAACCATGTTTACAGTGAAACGATACGTTCTGGCAAAGAAACCATGTTTACAGTGAAACGATACGTTCTGGCGAAGAAACTATGTTTACCGTGAAACGATACGTTATGGCAAATAAACCATGTTTACAGTGAAACGATACATTCTGGCAAAGAAATCATGTTTACAGTGAAAAAGACACCATCTTATTATAACTCACAAAAAGTCTCGCGTGTTACGATCAGTTCATGTATGTTCTTGCAGAACGTGCCCCGACCTGCTGCACGACCGAAATTAGACGCGGGAGCTGAAAGAATGCATTCTCCCTAAAGAAAAATATTCGGATAATCGGAGATAACAAGAACCGAAGCGAGCTCTTACTATAGCAGGGCATAGCTACTGCATACATCAATGTATGGTTATAATATATATATATATATATATATATATATATATATATATATATACATACAGATACATATATGTATAACAATATATATATATATATATATATATATATATATATATATATATATATATATATATATATATATATGTATGTATATATATAACACATATATACATACATACATACATACATACATACATACATACATACATACATACATACATACATACATACATACATACATACATACATACATACATACATACATACATACATGCATGCATGCATACATACATACATACATACATACATACATACATACATACATACATACATACATACATACATACATACATACATACATACATACATACATACATACATACATACATACATACATACATACATACATACATATACATACATGCTTATCAATTAGTTATGTCTGATGTATTATATGGAACAACGCTTTCTAGAAATAAATACGATAAAATGTTCAATTAATCGTCTCTTGTTATGACACTCATTAGCATGTATTTGTAATATTATTACTGTAACGTAGAATGTCATCCTTATGGTTTACGTTAAACTAACCATTTCCACTCACCTTTATCCTTCGCTATCAGTCGTCATTCGCCTAAAACAATCTGTAATTCCTTCGTTAAGCAATTCTTCCATCATTGTCTACGTATTCGTCTTCTCGTGAGCTCGTCCTTTAACCAGACATCCGGACACCTGTTTTCTTTGCCAAGCGTTGTACTTCTATTCGGTCCACATGTCCAACCCATTTTAGCCACCACTTCGCCAGCAGAACAAATGTCTCTTTACAACAACCTCCACTCTCTTCTCCTTCATTCTTAGCATGTCGAATCTCTTCACACATTAATTGTCGGTCCATGTTGTTTTACCAAACCGCGCCCTACCATGTTGTTTTACCAAACCGCGCCCTATCATGTTGTTTTACCAAACCGCGCCCTATCATGTTGTTTTACCAAACCGCGCCCTATTATGTTGTTTTACCAAACCGCGCCCTATCATGTTGTTTTACCAAACCGCGCCCTATTATGTTGTTTTAACAAACCGCGCCCTATCATGTTGTTTTACCAAACCGCGCCGTATCATGTTGGTTTACCAAACCCCGCCCTATCATGTTGGTTTACCAAACCGCGCCGTATCATGTTGGTTTACCAAACCGCGCCCTATCATGTTGGTTTACCAAACCGCGCCCTATTATGTTGTTTTACCAAATCGCGCCCTATCATGTTGTTTTACCAAACCGCGGCCTATTATGTTGTTTTACCAAATCGCGCCCTATCATGTTGTTTTACCAAACCGCGCCCTATTATGTTGTTTTACCAAACCGCGCCCTATTATGTTGTTTTACCAATCCGCGCCCTATCATGTTGTTTTACCAAACCGCGCCCTATCATGTTGTTTTACCAAACCGCGCCCTATTATGTTGTTTTACCAAACCGCGCCCTATCATGTTGTTTTACCAAACCGCGCCCTATTATGTTGTTTTACCAAACCGCGCCCTATCATGTTGTTTTACCAAACCGCGCCCTATTATGTTGTTTTAACAAACCGCGCCCTATCATGTTGTTTTACCAAACCGCGCCCTATTATGTTGTTTTACCAAACCGCGCCCTATCATGTTGTTTTACCAAACCGCGCCCTATTATGTTGTTTTAACAAACCGCGCCCTATCATGTTGTTTTACCAAACCGCGCCGTATCATGTTGGTTTACCAAACCCCGCCCTATCATGTTGGTTTACCAAACCGCGCCGTATCATGTTGGTTTACCAAACCGCGCCCTATCATGTTGGTTTACCAAACCGCGCCCTATTATGTTGTTTTACCAAATCGCGCCCTATCATGTTGTTTTACCAAACCGCGGCCTATTATGTTGTTTTACCAAATCGCGCCCTATCATGTTGTTTTACCAAACCGCGCCCTATTATGTTGTTTTACCAAACCGCGCCCTATTATGTTGTTTTACCAATCCGCGCCCTATCATGTTGTTTTACCAAACCGCGCCCTATTATGTTGTTTTGCCAAACCGCGCCCTATCATGTTGTTTTACCAAACCGCGCCCTATTATGTTGTTTTACCAAACCGCGCCCTATCATGTTGTTTTACCAAACCGCGCCCTATTATGTTGTTTTACCAAACCGCGCCCTATCATGTTGTTTTACCAAACCGCGCCCTATTATGTTGTTTTAACAAACCGCGCCCTATCATGTTGTTTTACCAAACCGCGCCCTATTATGTTGTTTTACCAAACCGCGCCCTATCATGTTGTTTTACCAAACCGCGCCCTATCATGTTGTTTTACCAAACCGCGCCCTATTATGTTGTTTTACCAAACCGCGCCCTATCATGTTGTTTTACCAAACCGCGCCCTATTATGTTGTTTTACCAAACCGCGCCCTATCATGTTGTTTTACCAAACCGCGCCCTATTATGTTGTTTTACCAAACCGCGCCCTATCATGTTGTTTTACCAAACCGCGCCCAATTATGTTGTTTTACCAAACCGCGCCCTATTATGTTGTTTTACCAAACCGCGCCCTATCATGTTGTTTTACCAAACCGCGCCCTATTATGTTGTTTTACCAAACCGCGCCCTATCATGTTGTTTTACCAAACCGCGCCCTATTATGTTGTTTTACCAAACCGCGCCCTATCATGTTGTTTTACCAAACCGCGCCCTATTATGTTGTTTTACCAAACCGCGCCCTATCATGTTGTTTTACCAAACCGCGCCCTATTATGTTGTTTTACCAAACCGCGCCCTATCATGTTGTTTTACCAAACCGCGCCCTATTATGTTGTTTTACCAAACCGCGCCCTATCATGTTGTTTTACCAAACCGCGCCCTATTATGTTGTTTTACCAAACCGCGCCCTATCATGTTGTTTTACCAAACCGCGCCCTATCATGTTGTTTGCTTTATTAGTGTTAACGTGTGGTTAGAGTGCACAATATATTTGGATGAAAACGTACCAAACGACGGTTTGGCGCATGTACACAGAGAACTACCCCGTTTGTATGTTGTCACTGTGTGAATATATGATGTTGAATGAGGCTGTCTTTGTATCCAGCAAAACTGTCAGATGAACGTCGGAAGTGTATGCCGAATTAGAACATGTTTATACTGTAGCATGCATACAGAGTGTAACAAAATAGTCAACACAAGTTGTTCAATCTGATTCCATGTCTAGTTGGGAACTTTATATCAGATATTGCTGTCGGTAATAATATAAATTAATTCATCTCTGATACGCTCTGTTTCTGACCATGGTCATCTATTGTACTTGTAGTCAACTCCTTGAGACAACCACTTGTATGACCGACAATTATAAAACGAACTCCAAAATACCGAGAAAGACGCTGTACATAACCGACGAGTTGGAATCTGTTTATCTCTTCTCATCCTTGCAGGCGGCAGACAATGCTTATGGTATTTGTCCACCGTCACACTAACCACCAATGCTTCTTTAGAGAGAGGAGTTCATGACAACTCTACTGTTCGTCCTTTGCTAACGAAGCCATCGCTTGACAAAAATATCTAGAATAGGTAACGGTCAAAGAATATTGTCCC
>JAODUO010001550.1:25000-40000 GCA_025642075.2 Ridgeia piscesae
TCTTGTTCTTGTTCTTGTTCTTGTTCTTGTTCTTGTTCTTGTTCTTGTTCTTCTTGTTCTTCTTGTTCTACTTGTTCTTCTTGTTCTTCTTGTTCTTCTTGTTCTTCTTGTTCTTCTTGTTCTTCTTGTTGTTGATATCGTTATCGTTATCGTTATCGTTATCGTTATCGTTATCGTTATCGTTATCGTTATCGTTATCGTTATCGTTATCGTTATCGTTATCGTTATCGTTATCGTTATCGTTATCGTTATCGTTATCGTTATCGTTATCGTTATCGTTATCATTATCATTATCATTATCATTATCATTATCATTATCATTATTATTATTATTATTATTATTATTATTATTATTATTATTATTATTATTATTGTTATTATTATTATTATTATTAACAGTATTATTATTAACAGTATTATTATTAACAGTATTATTATTAACAGTATTATTATTTTATTGGTATTGTTACTATTATAAAAAAATATTTGGGTAATTGTCGTATAAGACAAACCCAGATTTCGTGTAACACCAAATATACCTCATGACGTTCGCATGGCACGCCCACGAGATGCCACTCTCCGTTGCTTTCGTAGTTGATCAATATGGCTGTGTCAGCGTACTTAGTCAGGTTTAACTCGGAGCCTTTGTAAGTCCATGAACCGAACTTGAGAGGACATCGCTGTACATCGAACGGGTAGTCAGCGATATTGACACGACAGGTGCTTTTAATTGTAACAGGCATCGGCCACGCGATGTCACCTGTCGAAAAAATGATAGCCGGTGTATCACTTAGCAGCTCCGTCGCCCGTCTCTCATCGTCAACACTGCAACACATGATTTCAGTTGGTCTGTGCTAATTTATATTACTGTTGTAATGTCTACAAGGAAATCGCTGCGCGGTCTCACGTCTCACGTCAGTGGATGACATTTTGGGCAATTGACATAAGTCAACTTCGCTAATATTAAGCTGTATTTTAATTTCAGAATTTGTATTTAGGGTTTACGTTGTACAGTATATATGACTGAATGTTTGTCAACATTGAAATGGTAACTTGTGACATTTGTTTGGTATACTGTATAATGTCATTGTCATTTTTTCTTTAAATACGTAATGCAAATTTTACTTATTTATTATATTTTATGTTATTTTTTTAATATATGCATATTATATATATATATATATATATATATATATATATATATATATATATATATATATATATATATATATATATATATATATATATATATATATATATATATATAATATTATCTATCATATATGTTACAAGGTCCTGGATAACGTAAAATACATCATTTGGTATTATTGAACCATATGTGATTAAATTAGGGACGTATGTCATACACAACTTTTATTTCACAAAATAAATAAGGTAATCTCGTATAGTATACCTTGAATATAAACTCTGAAAACAAAACTATCTCATTATGAAGGGAATGTAGCTAGTACAATATTACAGTTGTTTATCCTGCATACATTGCTAAATACAAACTTATCTTTGGTTTTGCAAATTGTGTGTTAGACCCGCAACAGAACCACTTTCGGTTGGATCTGGCCTAAACCTTGCCATAAGAACGCTGTGGAACGTGTTATGATGCTTTCTTCACGCGATAACGTAGAATACCGGATAACGAAAAATACACCATTTGGTATTATCGAACCATACTTGATTAAATTAGGTCTCTATATTATGCACAACTTGTATTTCACAAAGGAAACGAGGTACCCTCATATAGTATACCTTGACTGTATACTGGGGGAAAAGTGGATACAATAGAATACATTCTTAACGAGGACGCTGTAATTATGCCGCTTTGATGTCTTCTGACGATCAGAAAAGTTGACTATGCTCATGGCTTTTGTTTGTAGGTGACAACCCCATGTATATGTGTTAAGCAGACATACTTTCCAATCAGATAGCACTTCATTGATACACAGTTATGATATAAAGACATAATACTTGCTACTGGCGACGTTTTCGGTAGTTTCAACCATACATGTAAGACTACGTTGGATGATGGCCGAGTGAAAGTATGATACACCATGTGACGTGATTACTAGAATGAAATAAAGCTTTCTCTACTTCTTCTTTTCCTATTACTACTACTACTGCTACTGTTGCTGCTGCTGCTGCTGCTGCTGCTGCTGCTGCTGCTGCTGCTGCTGCTGCTGCTGCTACTACTACTACTACTACTACTACTACTACTACTACTACTACTACTACTACATTACTACTACTACTACTACTACTACTACTACTACTACTACTACTACTACTACTACTACTACTACTACTACTACTACTACTACTACTACTACTACTACTACTACTACTACTACTACTACTACTACTACTACTACTACTACTACTACTACTACCATACTACTACTACTACTACTACTACTACTACTACTACTACTACTACTACTAATAATAATAATAATAATAATAATAATAATAATAATAATAATAATAATAATAATAATAATAATAATAATAATAATAATAATAATAATAATGATAATAATAATAATAATAATAATAATAATAATAATAATAATAATAATAATAATAATAATAATAATAATAATAATAATAATAATAATAATAATAATAATAATAATAATAATAATAATAATAATAATAATAATAATAATAATAATAATAATAATAATAATAATAATAATAGCAATACTCTCTTGATGACAAGTGTTTATAAAATATTGCAGTTGTATTATTAAGATGACTAAAAGTTCGCTGTATCTAAAGCTCATCGGCTCCAACTTTCTTCTCCCGTGTAGTGCTACACAACTACATATATTCTTGCTACAGTTGTTTCACTGCAAATATATATACCGAAAGGTTGTCTGACCTGTTGTATAGAGCAATATCTGGGCGCCAAATACGGGTCGATGGGAAATGAATCTCCGTCACGTTGCCGTACAAGTGGGGATCCCACTTGAAGAGATCGTCGTGCCAAAACTGGAAACACCACAAACAACCTTTTTACTGCATGCCCTACTATTTGTTTGTTACATCATAGTGCAGTATACTGCTTCGATATCTTTGTGATTTGAGTGTGTCATATACACGGCTTGTCAATACCGTAATCGGAATCGGGGGTGGGTCGTTTTGCATGGCAAATGGATATAGAAACCCATAGTAATATTTCGCTAAAAGATAACACTGCATATTAAACGTAATGCTGAATACTGCATCAAATAAAACTCAACGATGTAAATTAGTTGTATAATGTCATACTCACTGCCTTTGAATATGTGTGTATATACCGGCGGGGTAGTTAACCTCAAGGAAGAACTCTTCGTTTTCTCAATACTGAAATGTATTTCGTGAGCCAGTTATATTATTCGCTTTTTAGGGAGCGCCGACTATGAACTCGATTTATCTGCATTATCTGCTATTTATGTTATCTCTGCTATATACGTTACCTCTGTTATGTTTGTTATCTGTGGTAGCTATCTCATCCATGTCTTCTATGGTATCTATGTTATCAACGTTATCTATGTTATTTATGATATCTATGTTATCTATGTTACATAGCTGTGATATATGTGTAACACGTACCAGACCTATCCAAACGGTGAGTGTCAGTGTTTGATGTTTCTCGTCCTGGCAAATAAATAAACAATAACGTACACAATGTACAAATAACATACCACAAAAGACATACCGTCCTGTCTTTAAAATGAGTATACAGAAATGCATACCGGGTATTAATTTACGGCAGCTTTATATTTTCAAAGTTGAATCTAAAACAATATAGCAGTCTTTCTTAAATTACCATACTTGATATTGATAAACTAATTTGCTGTGCGGCGATTTCAATATTTTGAAACATACAAATGACATGTTATTTCAAAGGTCAACCACAGTGGATGGCAATTTTGTTAAGTTCGTAGCCAATTAACTGAAGACAATAAGATAACACATTAGATACTACTGACACGATGAGAAACGCCTCCACACCAAGAGTGAATTGCAGGCTAGATTGGGCAACTATGCGTTTAGTACGGATCCGCAATTACTGCTGCTAAGGTTTATATATAACATTTAAAGTGACATTAACAAAATCGGTGAAAAAATCATAAAGCGAAATGTGTCCCATTTGCAAAGGTAGTTCACTAGAATAAAATCAAGCATATTCCACTGGGTACATAATTAATGCTATATCAATCATGCGGTGTTCATCATCAAAAACCAGTTATGCAATAAAACTGTTTTAGTACAACCTATCCCACTCAGGTTATTCTTATAGCTGATTATTTGCAGAGACGTTATCAAAGAGTTTGTTTTTGTAGCACGTTCGTTTGTGAAACACAATAACTACTACTAATGGTAAATTCTTATTTCTGTCGCCATTCACTCCTTAAGACGGTTAGTTAAACACGCTTTACACTTTGTAAATCTAAGAAATCAAACTACTCTGTCTAGAATGGAAAGTAATGCGCTTATCAGCTTGGTTATTCCGTTATATTGTATTCAATTTACGAATAACAGTAAGTGCACGTACATGTATTGTCACCTTTATAAATTATGTGATATAGTATACATGCTTGAAAGTGGCTGTGGAAATACATACTGGTTTGGTATTTTGACAACATCCTTATAGTGGATATATTTGTGAGATTGCCAGCAAGAAGGACACTAATACAAAATATCATAACCCCAAATATTGATCAGCGGAAACCAAAAACACTATCACGTTTAGAAAACTGTTACATTTGTTAAACTCATTCGTACGTGGCCCCCTCTACGTGAATATGGCTCGTCATTTATTGCGAACTTGTTTCCTCTAGGAAAGCCTGTTTCTTGCACTGTTATCAGGCTGTTTCCTTAGGTATATCGCCAACTGGTAGATTCGCGGTCCAAGGAATCGAAATGGCATACGAAATGTACAATGGATGTCGGCGATTCCATAAGTGTATCGTACAATTTACCACAAAGTTGCGATTTGATTTGAACCATTCGGAGTGAACAGTTTCTTCGCTTATAAGGCTCTTATGCCACTGGTGTGTGAATCACCAGACGGCCCTCTTGTGTTGTCCAACTATGTTTGTCTATAACATGTGGACGTGCACGTTTCAACGACGTGTTTACTGCCGACATAAGCAGTACAACAGTCTACGTCTTCGCAACGGTTCTAGACTGTATACATAGCCTACTTGAGGCTGATCGAACATCAACGGCCATTTGCACACACAACAGTAACTTATATTTCATTGTACACACAACGACTCTCTTGAAAAGAACCTGCTTAATAAAGTGCGGCCATCGGCAATTGTTCACACTTTGAATACATGTTGAGCAATCCATAGCGATTGCTTATCCTTTTAAATAGTGCGATTATCCCAGAGAAATACGGACTTAGTATTCTCCCTTTTGTGCAATGTGTCCCATAAGTAAAGATTTAACAAGATTTAACAAGATTGCCACCTAGAGATTCAACTCTAGATGGCAGGTGGACTAGGAAGCCATTTGGCTTATCGAGAGTCCAACCTATCTATCTAAGTATACCCCGCCCTTCTTAAGTATATGTCAATTTTATTTTTAAATATATTAACACTGCTAGCACCTACACAATCAGCTGATAATCTGTTCCATTCGTTTACTGTTCTTTGTGAAAATGGAAATTTTCTAATATCTAGTCTACACTGCTTCTTTGCTAATGTAACTCCATGTCCTCTAGTCCTTCTCTCTTCCTTGACTGTGAAAAAAATATTTCTGTCAATATTTTCATATCCATTCAATATTTTAAACACTTCAATCTGATCTCCTCTCAATCTTCTGGATTCTAGTGTTGTTAAGCCACATTCTTTTAGACGCATTTCATAACTAATATTCCTGAGTTTTGGTATCATTTTGGTATCATTTTGGTTGCTCTCCTTTGTACTCTTTCTAGCATATCAATATCCTTCTTGCGATATGGCCTCCATGCTTGTATACAATATTCTAAGTGAGGCCTAACTATTGTTTTATACAGCGGTATTATTAGTTCTTTTTCTTTGTACACTATATTTCGCCTAATTAATCCAAGAATTTGGTTTCCCTTCGCTGCTGCAATTCCACACTGCTCTGATACCTTCATGTCAGCACTAATAGTTAAGCCCAAGTCCTTTTCCTTTACGGTAGTATTTAGTACAGTATCACCCATTGTATATTGTGCATCTTCATTCCCATGTCCTGTGTGAAGGCACTTACACTTTCCAAAATTAAACAGCATTTGCCACTTCTCAGACCATTCTATCAACTTATTAAGATCATCTTGTAAATGCTGTCTATCTGCATCACTTTTAATTTTCCTAAACACTTTTGTGTCGTCCGCAAACTTCAACACCTTGCTTGTTATGTCATCATCCAAATCATTGATATATATTAAGAATAAAATAGGTCCCAGTACTGATCCCTGCGGTACTCCACTCAAAACCGCTTTCCAGTTTGAAACCTCCCCATCAACTACTACTCTTTGTCTTCTACCAATAAGCCATTTTTCTATCCAGTTGATCATTCCATTTCCTATGCCATGAGCCTTTAGTTTAAGTAGTAGTCTTTGGTGTGGCACTTTGTCAAAGGCTTTTTTAAAATCTAAGTAGATTATATCTACTGGTGATCCCTCATCTAGCCACTTTGTGACATCTTCCAAAAAACATAACATATTTGTTAAGCATGACCTCGCTTTTAAAAACCCATGTTGAGATGGGTTTATCAATTTATTTTTAACAAGAAAATCAACCAGGTGATCTTTAATTAGTCTTTCTAATAGTTTGCAAATCACCGATGTTAAACTCACTGGTCTATAGTTCTCTGACTTGTTTCTCGAACCTTTTTTAAATAATGGTATAATGTTTGCTTCTTTCCATTCTAACGGAACTATTCCCTCCTCTAAACCTCCTACCTGCAAGATGCTAGCGTTCAACACCTATTTTGTAGACACGGGTGTGACTATAGCTACAGTTCACCTGCAACTGACTCTTCCCACGGCACTCAGCGTGAACCAGCGACTGGTAGTCACGCTTGGCCGACGTGGACGCTCTGCGCGCACTCGACCATGAAAGTAATTTGGACGAGTCGGTTCGACATGAGAATGCTTCCTTTACCTTTCTAAATTATTATTTATTTACATATTTTGGCGACTTCTTATAGCAATATAATAATGTACAAACAAACGCGCGCATGCATGCGCGCACACGCACTGGTTTAAAAAAATTAAAGACACAGCACATGGCACTGCGACAGTACATGTCTCACTCACCAAGTCTCTAATCTGGGCGAGTGTCAACTTGATGGAAACCTGGGTCGCCTGATTATCGTCCACCACTGGTCGCATGAGTGGGGTGAAGTTTCCAGCGAGTATCTTGTCGAGTATCTCCCTATGGTGAGATATCCCTGCCGAGGCCGCTAAAACAACATGTTTATGATAGGATAAAACAACACACAACAACAATGATAGCAATAACTACAACAATGACGAATTCATACTACTACTACTACTACTACTACTACTACTACTACTACTACTACTACTACTACTACTACTACTACTACTACTACTACTACTACTACTACTACTACTACTACTACTACTACTACTACTACTATTACTATTACTATTACTATTACTATAACTATTACTATTACTATTACTACTACTACTACTGCTGCTACTACTACTACTACTACTGCTACTACTACTACTACTACTACTACAACTACTACTACTACTACTAATAATAATAATAATAATAATAATAATAATAATAATAGTAATAATAATAATAATAATAATAATAATAATAATGAACTACTCATACTCTACTACTACTACTACTAACTAACTACTACTACTACTACTACTACTACTACTACTACTACTACTACTACTACTACTACTACTACTACTACTACTACTACTACTACTACTACTACTACTACTACTACTACTATTAATACTAATACTAATACTAATACTCTACTACTACTACTACTATTACTATTACTATTACTACAACAACTACTACTACTACTACTACTACTACTACTACTACTACTGCTACTACTACTACTACTACTACTACTACTACTACTACTAATACTAATACTAATACTAATACTAATACTAATACTAATACTTACTCTACTCTACTACTCTACTACTGCTCTACTACTCTGCTGCTACTACTATTACTATTACTATTACTATAACTATTACTGTATTATACTACTACTGCTCTCTACTGCTGCTGCTGCTGCTGCTCTACGCTGCGCTACTACTACTACTACTACTACAACTACTACTACTACTACTAATAATAATAATAATAATAATAAAATAATAATAATAATAATAATAATAATAATAATAGTAATAATAATAATAATAATAATAATAATACTCTACTCTCTGTTCTCAACTATTACTGCTGCTGCTGCTGCTACTACTGCTGCTGCTGCTGCTGCTGCTGCTCTACTGCTGCTGCTGACTGCTACTTTACTACTACTACTCTACTACACTACTATTACTTCTACTAGTACTAATATTCATCTGCACTACTACTACTACTACTACTACTACTACTACTACTACTACTACTACTACTACTACTACTAATACTAATACTAATACTAATACTCTACTACTACTACTACTATTACTATTACTACTACTACAACAACTACTACTACTACTACTCTACTACTACTACTACTGCTACTACTACTACTACTACTACTACTACTACTACTACTACTACTACTACTACTACTACTACTACTACTACTACTACTACTACTACTACTACTACTACTAAAATAACAATAATAATAGCAAGAATTTATGCTTTGTGTTTGCACAATATTGCATGGATCGTTTCGGCACTTCGGGGTTGTGCGTATATCCAGATACAAAATATGCAATTACAAATATTACTCATAACAACAACCTGTACCAATATTGTATTTTCTCACATACATTGGTCTACTTAAAACACTTAAACAGCTTAACTGGACATGTAAATGATGCCGCGTTGAGACTAAGTAATGTTTCGAAACATTCGTTGTTGTCGAGGAATAAACAGTCCGCAGAATATTTGGGACAGTTCGTGAGCCTGGTCAAAGTTTAAAGTATATCATTTACCGCAGTGCCAAGGGTACCATTAGCATATGTCATAGCAAATCGGCATGTAGTTGTGTGTGTTCATAATTCAAGTCGTAGCAGTAATTGATCATAGTGGACATGTACAAACCCAAGTTCACCGAAAATATCAATAAAATCTCAATATTCCTAATGTACGTGTGGGGATATTTACTTAGTTAATAATAAAGATTATAGACACACATATCCCCGGGTCGTTCATAGTTCCTATTACGCAATCGCTTCGTGTGCTTGTGCAGGGCGATCAGTTAGGAAAGCACCGGTGTAACATGCTCACTCTGTACGTCTAGTAGCGCAGTGGCGCAGTGGTTAGAGCTCCAGACTATCGCCTACAGATTACCCAGGTTAGATTCCTGTGCTGCTGTGTCAAACTGTAGCCATATCTTCCACTCTACATTGCTCCAGTTTACTCAGCAGTACGAAAGTGTACCCACTATGCCGTTGACAGTGGTGGGTATTTCTGTAGGAATATCATTCGCGCATATTAAAACACATGATCGGGAACGGAATTGTGATCGGGACATTTGCGTACACAATGTAATATCACACAACTCACCTTTGGTTAAAAATAACAAAATTACCAACACAGCACACGTCCAAGATTGAGCACAGAACCTCAACATGGTTGACGTCGGGATTACAACCGTTAATCTGTTTCACTTAGACAATGTGTTATGGTTGTGCCTTCGGTAATCCGCCGTGTACTTCTCTCATCATGCCGCAAGTAATGCCGTGGAGTATACCCTTGAAGATCCTTTGCTTTGCAAACCACGTTTCCAAGAGCGCATATTCCGAAATGATACTCTCGATCGTGAGGTATCTCTGCTTGAATACCTCTTTAATGCATTGTTGGTATAGTGGGTATACAAATGGAGTTGCTTAGCCAGTGGGTTGTTGGAACAGTGCGGTGGGGCAGACGTGAACACAATTTCAATATTTGCTCAATGATCGCGTGACGCTTATCGATGGAATAATAGAGAAATATGACCCCGGGCGCCTTTTGCGTACATAGCTTACGGATGAACTTTCTTGTTTGAATTACTAGTAGGCCGAAACGGTTACAATGGCATTATGTGGTAGGACTTGGCATAGACTGTCAACGTTTCTACTCCCCGTTTGTCTAGCTTTTCACGCCTACCCAATGAAAATGCTGAGGTGAAGTCATTGCTGTTATTTCTGTGCGTGCGTGTGCATATATGTGGTCACATGTGTGTGTATTGACATTGTACACGTAAACGCAGTCACATGTGTAATTAGATTGTCGCTAGGTTCACATATCAGCGTGACAAAGCAGGACCCATAACCTAGAATAATAAAACTTACTCTGAGTGTAAACATAATATCGCCATTGAGTAAGACACGGCTGCTACTTTAAATCTAAACTTAATACTATGAGTGAGACATAATCGTTATTTACACCAAAGGTATATCCGCGGGTATAGGACTGCTTTCGTGATGATAATTATTTGGTTAGCTGATACTTCAAGCAGTGGCAGCAGAAACGAGCTAGGATAATTCGATCTAGCGTAGATGGAAAAGGAAGACTACGGAATAAGCTATATTATATCAGACCAGCACCGTCGCCGTCGCCGTCGCCGTCGCCGTCGCCGTCGCCGTCGCCGTCGCCGTCGCCGTCGCCGTCGCCGCCGCCGCCGCCGCCGCCGCCGCCGCCGCCGCTCGCCGTCGCCGTCGCCGTCGCCGTCGCCGTCGCCGTCGCCGTCGCCGTCGCCGTCGCCGTCGCCGTCGCCGTCGCCGTCGCCGTCGCCGTCGCCGTCGCCGTCGCCGTCGCCGTCGCCGTCGCCGTCGCCGTCGCCGTCGCCGTCGCCGTCGCCGTCACTGATGAAGGCTAGACTGTATTTGTTCAAATAGCCTACCCATTCGTCACCGCCGCCTGTCAATTAATTTATACAATGACATAACTGTTAAAATGTTATGGTTATATATTCTTCTACCAAATGTGGTCGCTGCCAAGACACAGGTCTAACAGCAATGCAGCCCAATTGTGGTATGAATAGTGACGTTAATTTGCATCGAATAATAAAGGTCTCATTCGAAAGATGGCGCTACTATTTGACTTATTCACTCCCTGTGTGTAATGACAGCTACACCGAAATGCAATAATACAAATACGAAATACAACTAGCGACTCATTCGTAGTGCTACACCATTTTGGAGAATTTCAAAGGTTCGCCAATAACAGCCACGGAAACTACATTTAAGCAAAACGTGTTTCTTACGCACCATGTGAACTTAACCAACTGCAGTTATTGTCGCCTGTTTTGACAGTTTTATGATTGTTAAGCGTTAATTTGTTCTTCTTCTCTTCTTCCCTGGTATATAGGGGTATATCTAGGTTCTATTATAATCCTCCATTTCAGGGTGCCACATTCATTGAGTACAGATGTAGCGTAGAGGTGGACAAACGTTTCGGGACATTCATCAGTGCATCAACGATATTCAGAACGCCCCTGTAGATGCAGAAAGTCATGCCCAAGCCCAGGCACACACAGACACACACAGACACACACAGACGCACAGACACACACACACACACACACACACACACACACACACACACACACACACACACACCACACACGCACACACACACCACACAACACACACACGCACGCAGACACACACACGCACACACACACACACACACACACACACACACACACACACACACACACACACACACACGGGAGCTACTTGGCTGCGACACATGGCTCGTTGATCTCCGGCTGTTTTCTAACGTTTGTTGACATTTCTACCCCCTTGTTTCACATGTCTTCACGCGACAGTGACTTCCTGTGTGTAGCATGGCTTTTGAGTGATTTTGCTTCAGACCAATCATATCTTTCTTCAGTGGTACGATTCTCCAGTTGGTGCAATACCAACATTCTGCATCGCAAAGTTTCCAAAACGATGGAATATGCATTGACTTCCGTTGTAATAGAACTGTCATTGGTCATCAATGGTAAACCTATTGAAGAGGTGAATTCATTGAAGTACCTTGGTGTTGTGCTAGATACAACATTTTTAGAGCATGTCACACCCGTGCAAAAGAAGTCTCAGCAGCGATTGCACGTTCTTCGAAAATTGCGAGCTTTTAACGTTGACTCAAAACATCTTCTATCGTAATATCATTGAGCTTCTCATAACTTACTGCAGTATGTGGTACTATCCTGCTCTTTCCGTGAGTAACCGTACCAGGCTTCTAAAAATCTCAAACGTTGCTGCCAAGATCACTGGTTTACCTACACCAATGCTGTCCCAATTGATGGACCATGCAAACTTGACGAAAGCGCCTGTTGTCGCTTCTGAGTCTGATCACCCGCTCTTTACATGCGTTCATGTTCTTCCGTCTCGAAGGAGATATTGTTTAATGAAATATAAAACAGTTTTGCACTTGTGACGATTAGAATGTTAAATAAGTGATATTGGTGTGGTTACATTTAACATTTTGATTTTTATTCTTTGACAATTTGTTTTACATATTTGAAATACGATCATGAGTTGTATGGTGCATATCCTTTTCAGGGCATTAAAGATAATTGTATTGAATTGAATCCGCCGGATTCTACAATTGATTTAACCCAGAATGCGGGGACGGTGTCGTGAGAATAGATCTACTTCCCGGGATAGTACCAGAAAGGGGACCATTACAAATGTTGTGGACGAATAGATATATGGGTGTCAGAAACACCAAACACATTTGTCCACCTCAAACACATCCAAAACACTACAGCCTCCGGGCTCTAGCAGCGAGATCACGGGATCCATTCGAAGGTTTTCGTTTGCTGCTTTCCTAGCTTATGTCTAAATTTCACGGCAACCGTGTTTTCTTTTTCGTTATTGTTATGAAATGTCCCATACATGAGAGTAGGATTCATTAGATTAGAGTAATAATGATGTATTGCAAATATACATTACACCATGTAACAACTGGGATGAAGTAACATATTTTCCTATGGTCCTTATTAATGTACTCATTTTATAAGGAAATCATAATTCGTTAATATAAATAGAGCTATCTTAATATTATAATAATGTGTTACTGGTGTATTATAAGTGTTCCGTAACATGAAATTACAAAATTGTCTTTGAATAAATGTGTAATTCGACTGTGACACAACAGCATGACATAACAATAGATTCAAAGCAGTATAACAGGCATATTTCATGCTACTGATTATGCAGAAGATGTACACAGTGGCTACATAAGATTAGTGTAGAGACTTCTTCATAATGCATGTTGCTAAAGGTGGATGTTGTTCCGTTAATTTTCTTCTCGTGCACCGGTGGTCGCGCGGCTGAATATCGTTGTATATATAATCAGAGTAAGCGCAGTAAACACTACAAGCATCACGCGGTCCGTTACCATGGCAACCGTCTGCCACTCTTCAATCGCTAGGTCTTCCTCATCGCTGCCTGAGTCCTTAATGGACTTCTTCTTTCCCCATTTCTTAAGTAGGTCGACAACCGTATGCAAAGTTACATCAGTCGGGTTGGTAGATGGAGCCCCCTCACTGTCCCCTTCGTCTGTCGACCACGTGTTGCCCACGTGACTAGTCGACGTGATCACCATTGGCGCAACAGACGACCCTTTCTGTGTCATCGGCCGTTTTGAGTTACCGTTGTGAACTGTCTTCCGCCCATTAACCGGTAAGTTGCAGTCTTGTTGCACGTCGTGAGACGTTTTGGCAACCTGAATAAAAGAAAAGCAATAATGTAACTAATTAAAATTGTTTTACCTAATAATCATGGCGGATGGCATCTATCGATGTTCTGATTAATCGAAATAACAACATACAAACGATTGATCAGAATTCAAACAAATAGCCTTCTATAGAAAGTGGAACATGAAATATCAACTAAATGTAACTTAAAGCAGCTTTAATGAAAACACTTCCAGTGGTACCATATTCAAATAATGTCAATTTATAGGAAGGTTATCAAATGTATTACACCACGTCATTGTACGAGTCATTAAAATCCACCTCATCATCATCATCATCATCATCATCATCATCGGTGTGCAGCCATAGTGTCCCGTGATAGGGCGAAGGCCTCAGCATGCTGCTTCCACATCTGCCTATTTTGCAATAAATCCACTTATCTGCAATAAATCATTATATTACCTAACTGCTTGTCCCGATCGTTCTGTGTTATTTATATTTGTTTTCATTTATTTAATACCAATCATGTGTGACGCTTAGTATTAATTGATCACCTTCTTTAATAACTATACAATAGGGAACAACACAAGATGATTCCCCCTGTATTTAAATGTATTTTGAATTTAAATATTTAATTGGAATTACCTGTAAACGAAACGCTGGGAAGTATGCTCGTTACGGAAGTTTCAGGTTTAGACTATTAAGTATCACGCCAGCAATGGTGTATTTACATCATGCAATGACGCCATTGAGTGTTGCCTATAATTGGGTGGCAACGGCTAATCAAAAGTAGGCACTACCTTGCGCATGCAGACAATT
Organism: Ridgeia piscesae; assembly: GCA_025642075.2. NCBI lineage: Eukaryota > Metazoa > Annelida > Polychaeta > Sabellida > Siboglinidae > Ridgeia > Ridgeia piscesae. The sequence goes on from JAODUO010001550.1 coordinate 39,695, forward strand.
CTGGCGAGCCAGTCGAGGAAGAGTTTCCTGAGCCAGGCGGGCGGTCGATGTCCGCGCATGCCCCGGAAGTGAGCGTTCATCACCAACACGTTGGTAATCGTCGTCAGTGCTAGAACAACAATCGTTGCTCCCACGAATTGCGCTAAAACATAAAGACAGATATTTATGGGAACAGGGAAAGGAGGAGAGATGCATAATGGGAACTGGTAATGAATGTCAAGAACATCGGACGCTATATTTTCTGTATCTAAAATAAATATATCATATATATATATATATATATATATATATATATATATATATATA
>JAODUO010001550.1:52500-77500 GCA_025642075.2 Ridgeia piscesae
ATCAGGGCGCGTGTTATTGACAATGTCCTCAATTTTAGTGACTTGTTGTTTGCCTTAGCTACTCTTGACGCGCTTTGTTGGATCACATCTGTGATGGTTTTGCTCATGGTGTCAATATCGTCTAGTTCTTGTAGTGTCTCGAATCGGTTTCTCAATTCGAGTAGAGATTCGATCTTCTTTAATCTTATTCGTGTGGCATATACTTTTGATGGTCATCAATGTTTTCCTTTTCACCTCCACGTCCAGTTTGATGTTGCTCATAACCAGTCTGTGGTCACTTCCAATGCTGACTTGGCTGATGACTGTTACGTCTGTGATGATGCCTGGCCTGTTTGTTAGGATGTAATAAATGTCTGCCTTCGTTACACCATTTGGGCTTTTCCACGTCCATCTCCTGCCTGCTTTCTTCTGAAACATGGTATCCATTATTTTTACGTTCTCGATATTGATCAATCTTCTATGTTGCCCATTCGACACCTTTATCACCTGTTTCGTTTCTCAATTCGAGCCCAAATTTGCCCGTTGCCATTTCAATAGGGTTTGTTCTTTTCCCTATTTGAGCATTGAAGTCTCCCATCACTATCGTGTTTGGTTTCCCTATTTTTTTCGTTTTCGAGTATGATGTTGCTGGTGTGTATATGTATATGTATATGTATATGTATATGTATATGTATATGTATATGTATATGTATATGTATATGTATATGTATATGTATATATATATATATATATATATATATATATATATACATATATCTATTGATATTTATTAATATACATTTATTATATTTCTTGTACAGCGCATTGATCCGCCATGCTGGAATTATGGCTATAGAAACAGTATTATTGTTATTATTATTCACAATAAGCGTGCTTATAAACATTTCAGGTTGATCAGAAAAGTCCGTGAAGTTAGTCCATGTATAGTATCGCTTGGAATCGGTAAAATATAACAGCAGTTAATTGTTATTCAGAACACCGCCGAATGCGCCTGCACCTCTCGCTGAGGGAACATAAAACAAATTGGGAAGAAGTGCGACATCTACCGGGATTTGAGGGAATAGAATAAATGTTGACAGTTGCCTGGCTTTGCTGATATGGCGCGTTCAGTGAAAAGAGAAAGAAAGACAACTACGTGAGAAAAGTTTTAGAATTTACAGATCTCTAGTAAAAAAAAAACAGGAAGACCAAAAATGACGGAAGGACAGTGTAGAGAAAGACATGGAGTTGAGGGGACGAAAGAAGGAAGACGCAAAAGACGGAAACAAATGACGACAACTCGTACACTCCAGGCCGGTCTTGCGAGGGAATACGGCAGACAGAAGAAAAAGACTTTCGTCGTTTGCGTGACGAGACCCGAATACCCACCGAAGAGTGGTATCACTTCAGATGTTGATGGGATGTTGTCCATGATGACCATCATGAAGACAGTCATAGCGAGCAGCACAGTGACGGCGAGGCTGACTTTCTCGCCGCTCTCTGGCGGCACGCAGAACGTCATCAGTCCGATGGCCGTGAGCAGTATACAAGGGAAGAGAAGATTGTACATATAGAACAGCGGGCGTCGCCTCATCACGATCGTGAACGTCACATCTGGATATGGTTCCGGACAGCACAAGTAGACGACCTAGAATCAAATCGTTCTTCAATTCACAAGACAGATACGCACGTTTGTTATACATTATCAACGTAAACGTACCATTTTAAAAGTAAAAATGTGATTACTGTAGTTTGGCCCGTAGCTAGGTTTGAACGATGGGGTTCACGTGTTCACGTTATATGCACCAGACGGCGACACACGTTCAAGTGGGTGGTTGTATTTTCACACTGCAAAGGGCAGCATGTAAAGCAAATGCCTTGCTTACGTGCCTATTCAGTTAAGTAACAAAATAAAAGTAAAATAGTGAGCAATTAGAAAATAACAAACAATACTATGGTGTGAGCACACGCGCACACTGACGTGAACGCGCACGCTCAGGCAAACACACTTACGCGCACGCACACACGCACTCACTCACTCACTCAGGCACGCACGCACGCACGTACACACGCACGCACGCACGCACACACACACACACACACACACACACACACACACACACACACACACACAACACACACACACACACACACACACACACACACACAATTATTCTCGCTTTTCCTATCCGACGTATATGCTAAAATAACTGATGCTCCTAGTCGAGAGACGAAACTCTACGCCTGTGCCACTGCGCTCTACGTAGACAATACTACCGTTGTGTGCTCACCTCGTGACGTTCACACGGCACCTCAATGAGGTTCCACTCTCCGTTGCCTACGTAGTTGTCGATCAGCGCAGTATCGGCGAAGTTAGTCAGATTCAGTTCGAATCCGTGGTACGTCCAGGACCCGAACATAAGCGGACATCGTTGAATGTCGAACGGGTAGGTGGCTATGTTGACACTGCACGCACTCTTGATGATGGCAGGCATCGACCAGGTGACGTATCCTCTACAGGTGACGACAGCCCTGGTGTCACTCAGCAGGCCCGACATTGGCTTATCGACGCTGTAAAGTGGACATTTATGGAGATGTAGTATGATATGTGATATATGTGTCACGACACAGTTCAACAGAACAAGCCAAAACTAACAACACAAACAAACAAGTATGAGTGGGTGGGTGAGTGGGTGAGTGGGTGAGTGGGTGAGTGGGTGAGTGGGTGAGTGGGTGAGTGGGTGAGTGGGTGAGTGGGTTGAATGAGTGAGTGAGTGAGTGAGTGAGTGAGTGAGTGGGTGAGGGGGTGAGTGGGTGAGTGGGTGTGCTAATGAGTGAGTGAGTGAGTGAGTGAGTGAGTGAGTGAGTGAGTGAGTGAGTGAGTGAGTGAGCGAGCGAGCGAGCGAGCGAGCGAGCGAGCGAGCTAGCGAGAGCGAGCGAGCGAGCGAGTAAAAGAATGAATTAATTAATGTATTAATGGATGGATGGTTTTACGCGAGTTTGTTTTGTGAAGTGTATTCGTTTAAAGGGATACTCCAATCAGTGAGTGATTCACACCATTTATGTACATTTGTATAATATATTGGTTGTGCATAGTAATTATGCACAACGATCGTTAATAAACAATTAATTACAGTATAATTGTATAAAAAAACACTCCTTGTTGGATTCAGGGCGCTGCCATCTTGAGACTTGTGCGCCAGTGACGTAAACCGCTTACGTCACTGGCGCATGCACGTTCGAACATCCTGTCTGTCCAATGGTATTTGATGTATCCAGTACGTCGCGGATTGCTTACGTCACAATCACAATTAGTAGAAAGATTCCGCCAATCCTTGCCTTATTCTACAATGCGCCAGTGACGTCAACGATTTGGCTTACGTCACTGGCGCATAAGTCTCAAAATGGCAGTGCCCTGAATCTAATATAGCATGTTTTTGATATCAGTAAACTATAACTAATTGTTTATTAACGATCTTTGTGCACAGTTAATTTGCACAAACAATACAGTATACATATGTATGTTAATGCTGTGAACCTCTCACTGACTGGAATATCCCTTTAAGTAATGTTAGTAATTTTATTTTGTAACCTAATGTGTGTATACATATACATAATATGTATATGTATACATACATTAGGTTACAAAATATTATAAGATATGTGAGGAGTAGTTTGGCGGTTGTAGTTTATTTCCTAGTTAAGTCAGAAAGTAAAAGATCGCCAGGGACCAATTTTGCGGAGCAGGACATGAAGGAAAATATTCGAGCGATATTCGCTTATATATATATGCGAATTGTGGAATTTTGAAACAAATCGAATAGCGACAAAACGTTCGAATATTTGAAATTTCGAATACGAATTGAATATTCGTCCCATCCTTAGTAGGTACCACATATTGACCTGTTGTAGAGGACTATATCTGGGCGCCAGATACTGAACGCTGGGACGTGAATATGTGACACGTTTTCGTACGCTTCTGGGTCCCACGTGAGGAAATCGTCGTGCCAATACTGCAACAAACAAACGGCAGATTGCTATGAGTAGCGAGCATCTAATGGACAGCATTTTCGAGAGTATTCTTTGCTGTAAGCTTGTTTTAGTTTAATCTGGTAAGCCTAGATTGGATCCACATAGAAAAAGGTATAGACAGAAAACTATAATGTAGGTGACTAATTTATTTCAAATCAAAGAACAACGATCTCTGTATGTTTGTTTGTAGCGGGTAAGCACCAGTGACGAATTGGCCGCTGATTGGTTATTTAATTTCAATGACGGCTTCAGCGATACGACCAATTTGACGGAATATTCCAAAATGTTATTGTGAATACCGAAGTAAATGTTGCATGCAAAAATATGTTGACGCCAGTTAGCAATAGAATATAACTATCATTTACGACATAAAATACTGTAGAGAGCAGTGGCTCGCGGGTAGCGCTTCGGACTCTCGCCTAAGGATTCGAATATTGTGCTTAATTGTAGCATATGGCCGAATGCTTCCCAGAGAAGTTGAGATGGTGTCTGATTGAATAGGTATGTCAGGGAAGTAAAGTGTACAGCGCTTTGAGCAATACTGAAGATTGGATGCTGCGCTATATAAGAACTTATCTTTACTTTTTTCCTTCCTTTAGATCCACTTAGAAAAGGGTATAAAAACTATAATATAGGTCACTAACTTAATCCAAACCAAAGAGCAACAAACCGATAGTCAGTTTAATTTATTCTAATGCCAATTAATCATTTCATGCGGCCGATAATAATTTTCCGACAAACGGAATATAGCAAACTTTGACAATTGAGTTTAGTGATGTGAATAAACATAGCTGTAACACAATAGGACAGAGATTAACTTACATTGGGTTCATGGAAAGCGATTAACTTACATTGGCTTCATGGAAAGAGATTCACTTACACTGGTTATATGGAAAAAGATTTACTTATATTGGCTTCATAGAAAGATATTCACTTACATTGGCTTCATAGAAAGAGATTCACCTACATTGGCTTCATGGAAAGAGATTCACTTACATTGGCTTCATAGAAAGAGATTCACTTACATTGGCTTCATGGAAAGAGATTCACCTACATTGGCTTCATGGAAAGATATTCACCTACATTGGCTTCATAGAAAGAGATTCACTTACATTGGCTTCATGGAAAGAGATTCACTTACATTGGCTTCATGGAAAGAGATTCACCTACATTGGCTTCATAGAAAGAGATTCACTTACACTGGCTTCATGGAAAGAGATTCACTTACATTGGCTTCATAGAAAGAGATTCACTTACATTGGCTTCATAGAAAGAGATTCACTTACATTGGCTTCATAGAAAGAGATTCACTTACATTGGCTTCATAGAAAGAGATTCACTTACACTGGCTTCATGGGAAGAGATTCACTTACATTGGCTTCATGGAAAGAGATTCACTTACATTGGCTTCATAGAAAGAGATTCACTTACATTGGCTTCATAGAAAGAGATTCACTTACATTGGCTTCATGGAAAGAGATTCACTTACATTGGCTTCATGGAAAGATATTCACCTACATTGGCTTCATAGAAAGAGATTCACTTACATTGGCTTCATGGAAAGAGATTCACTTACACTGGCTTTATGGAAAGATATTCACATACATTGGCTTTATGGAAAGAGATTCACTTACATTGGCTTCATGGAAAGAGATTCACTTACATTGGCTTTATGGAAAGATGTTCACATACATTGGCTTTATGGAAAGAGATTCACTTACATTGGCTTCATGGAAAGAGATTCACTTACATTGGCTTCATAGAAAGAGATTCACTTACATTGGCTTCATGGAAAGATATCCACTTACATTGGCTTCATGGAAAGAGATTCACTTACATTGGCTTCATAGAAAGAGATTCACTTACATTGGCTTCATGGAAAGAGATTCACTTACATTGGCTTCATAGAAAGAGATTCACTTACATTGGCTTCATGGAAAGATATCCACTTACATTGGCTTCATAGAAAGAGATTCACTTACATTGGCTTCATGGAAAGAGATTCACTTACATTGGCTTCATGGAAAGATATTCACCTACATTGGCTTCATAGAAAGAGATTCACTTACATTGGCTTCATGGAAAGAGATTCACTTACACTGGCTTTATGGAAAGATATTCACATACATTGGCTTCATGGAAAGAGATTCACTTACATTGGCTTCATGGAAAGAGATTCACTTACATTGGCTTCATAGAAAGAGATTCACTTACATTGGCTTCATGGAAAGATATCCACTTACATTGGCTTCATGGAAAGAGATTCACTTACATTGGCTTCATAGAAAGAGATTCACTTACATTGGCTTTATGGAAAGAGATTCACTTACATTGGCTTCATAGAAAGAGATTCACTTACATTGGCTTCATGGAAAGATATCCACTTACATTGGCTTCATAGAAAGAGATTCACTTACATTGGCTTCATAGAAAGAGATTCACTTACATTGGCTTCATGGAAAGATATTCACATACATTGGCTTCATGGAAAGAGATTCACTTACATTGGCTTCATGGAAAGAGATTCACTTACACTGGCTTCATGGAAAGAGATTCACCTACATTGGCTTCATGGAAAGAGATTCACTTGCACTGGTTTCATGGAAAGAGATTCGCTTACATTGGCTTCATGGAAAGAGATTCACTTACATTGGCTTCATGGAAAGAGATTCACTTGCACTGGTTTCATGGAAAGAGATTCACTTGCACTGGTTTCATGGAAAGAGATTCGCTTACATTGGCTTCATGGAAAGAGATTCACTTACATTGGCTTCATGGAAAGAGATTCACCTACATTGGCTTCATGGAAAGAGATTCACTTACACTGACTTTATGGAAAGAGATTCACTAACATTGGCTTCATGGAAAGAGACTCACTTACATTGGCTTCATGGAAAGAGATTCACTTACACTGACTTTATGGAAAGAGATTCACTAACATTGGCTTCATGGAAAGAGACTCACTTACACTGGCTTCATGGAAAGAGATTCACTTGCACTGGCTACATGGAAAGAGATTCACTTACATTGGCTTCATAGAAAGAGATTCACTTACATTGGCTTCATGGAAAGATATCCACTTACATTGGCTTCATGGAAAGAGATTCACTTACATTGGCTTCATAGAAAGAGATTCACTTACATTGGCTTCATGGAAAGAGATTCACTTACATTGGCTTCATAGAAAGAGATTCACTTACATTGGCTTCATGGAAAGATATCCACTTACATTGGCTTCATAGAAAGAGATTCACTTACATTGGCTTCATGGAAAGAGATTCACTTACATTGGCTTCATGGAAAGATATTCACCTACATTGGCTTCATAGAAAGAGATTCACTTACATTGGCTTCATGGAAAGAGATTCACTTACACTGGCTTTATGGAAAGATATTCACATACATTGGCTTCATGGAAAGAGATTCACTTACATTGGCTTCATGGAAAGAGATTCACTTACATTGGCTTCATAGAAAGAGATTCACTTACATTGGCTTCATGGAAAGATATCCACTTACATTGGCTTCATGGAAAGAGATTCACTTACATTGGCTTCATAGAAAGAGATTCACTTACATTGGCTTTATGGAAAGAGATTCACTTACATTGGCTTCATAGAAAGAGATTCACTTACATTGGCTTCATGGAAAGATATCCACTTACATTGGCTTCATAGAAAGAGATTCACTTACATTGGCTTCATAGAAAGAGATTCACTTACATTGGCTTCATGGAAAGATATTCACATACATTGGCTTCATGGAAAGAGATTCACTTACATTGGCTTCATGGAAAGAGATTCACTTACATTGGCTTCATGGAAAGAGTTTCACTTACACTGGCTTCATGGAAAGAGATTCACCTACATTGGCTTCATGGAAAGGTATTCACTTGCACTGGTTTCATGGAAAGAGATTCGCTTACATTGGCTTCATGGAAAGAGATTCACTTACATTGGCTTCATGGAAAGAGATTCACTTGCACTGGTTTCATGGAAAGAGATTCACTTGCACTGGTTTCATGGAAAGAGATTCGCTTACATTGGCTTCATGGAAAGAGATTCACTTACATTGGCTTCATGGAAAGAGATTCACCTACATTGGCTTCATGGAAAGAGATTCACTTACACTGACTTTATGGAAAGAGATTCACTAACATTGGCTTCATGGAAAGAGACTCACTTACATTGGCTTCATGGAAAGAGATTCACTTACACTGACTTTATGGAAAGAGATTCACTAACATTGGCTTCATGGAAAGAGACTCACTTACACTGGCTTCATGGAAAGAGATTCACTTGCACTGGCTACATGGAAAGAGATTCACTTACACTGGCTACATGGAAAGAGATTCACTTGCACTGGCTACATGGAAAGAGATTCACTTACACTGACTTTATGGAAAGAGATTCACTAACATTGGCTTCATGGAAAGAGATTCACTAACATTGGCTTCATGGAAAGAGATTCACTTACACTGGCTACATGGAAAGAGATTCACTTACACTGACTTTATGGAAAGAGATTCACTAACATTGGCTTCATGGAAAGAGATTCACTTACACTGGCTACATGGAAAGAGATTCACTTGCACTGGCTACATGGAAAGAGATTCACTTACACTGACTTTATGGAAAGAGATTCACTAACATTGGCTTCATGGAAAGAGATTCACTTACACTGGCTACATAGAAAGAGATTCACTAACATTGGCTTCATGGAAAGAGATTCACTTACATTGGCTTCATGGAAAGAGATTCACTTACATTGGCTTCATGGAAAGAGATTCACTTACACTGACTTTATGGAAAGAAATTCACCTACATTGGCTTCATGGAAAGAGATTCACTTACATTGGCTTCATGGAAAGAGATTCACTTACATTGGCTTCATGGAAAGAGATTCACTTACATCGGCTTCATGGAAAGAGATTCACTAACATTGGCTTCATGGAAAGAGATTCACCTACATTGGCTTCATGGCAAGAGACTCACTTACACTGGCTTCGTGGAAAGAGATTCACTTGCACTGGCTACATGGAAAGAGATTCACTTTTAACAAGATTTAACAAGATTTAACAAGATTTAACAAGATTGCCACCTAGAGATTCAACTCTAGATGGCAGGTGGACTAGGAAGCCATTTGGCTTATCGAGAGTCCAACCTATCTATCTAAGTATACCCTGCCCTTCTTAGGTATATGTCGATTTTATTTTTAAATATATTAACACTACTAGCACCTACACAATCAGCTGATAATCTGTTCCATTCGTTTACTGTTCTTTGTGAAAAGGAAAATTTTCTAATATCTAGTCTACACTGCTTCTTTGCTAATGTAACTCCATGTCCTCTAGTCCTTCTCTCTTCCTTGACTGTGAAAAATATATTTCTGTCAATATTTTCATATCCATTCAATATTTTAAACACCTCAATCTGATCTCCTCTCAATCTTCTGGTTTCTAGTGTTGTTAAACCACATTCCTTTAGACGCATTTCATAACTAATATTCCTGAGTTTTGGTATCATTTTGGTTGCTCTCCTTTGTACTCTTTCTAGCATATCAATATCCTTCTTGCGATATGGCCTCCATGCTTGTATACAATATTCTAAGTGAAGCCTAACTATTGTTTTATACAGCGGTATTATTAGTTCTTTTTCTTTGTACACTATATTTCGCCTAATTAATCCAATAATTTGGTTTCCCTTCGCTGCTGCAATTCCACACTGCTCTGATACCTTCATGTCAGCACTAATAGTTAACCCCAAGTACTTTTCCTTTAAGGTAGCATCTTCATTCCCATGTCCTGTGTGAAGGCACTTACACTTTCCAAAATTAAACAGCATTTGCCACTTCTCAGACCATTCTATCAACTTATTAAGATCATCTTGTAAATGCTGTCTATCTGCATCACTTTTAATTTTCCTAAACACTTTTGTGTCGTCTGCAAACTTCAACACCTTGCTTGTTATGTCATCATCCAAATCATTGATATATATTAAGAATAAAATAGGTCCCAGTACTGATCCCTACGGTACTCCACTCAAAACCGCTTTCCAGTTTGAAACCTCCCCATCAATTACTACTCTTTGTCTTCTATCAATAAGCCATTTTTCTCTCCAGTTGATCATTCCATTTCCTATGCCATGGGCCTTTAGTTTAAGTAGTAGTCTTTGGTGTGGCACTTTGTCAAAGGCTTTTTTAAAATCTAAGTAGATTATATCTACTGGTGATGCCTCATCTAGCCACTTTGTGACATCTTCCAAAAAACATAACATATTTGTTAAGCATGACCTCGCTTTTAAAAGCCCATGTTGTGATGGGTTTATCAATTTATTTTTTAACAAGAAAATCAACCAGGTGATCTTTAATTAGTCTTTCTAATAGTTTGCAAATCACCGATGTTAAACTCACTGGTCTATAGTTCTCTGACTTGTTTCTCGAACCTTTTTTAAATAATGGTATAATGTTTGCTTCTTTCCATTCTAACGGAACTATTCACTCCTCTAATGACAAATTGAACACTGTTGCAAGCGGTATGCTGATTTGTTCTACAATTTCCAATAGTAATTTGGGAGGAATCCCATCCACTCCAGGTGATTTATTATCCTTCATATCTGTTATTTTCACAGCTACCATTGTTGGGGGTACAATTAGTTGTCCTAAATAGTCAAACTCTCTCCCTTCGAACTTAGTCTCAAGTACTGGTAATATACTAATATCTTCCCTGGTAAACACCGAACTAAAGTACTCATTTAGGTTTTCTGCCATTAAGAATCCCTCTGTTATTATGTTTCCATCACTACCTTCTAGAGGACCAACCTTATCCTGAACTTTCTGTTTACTTCGAACATACGCATAAAAACTCTTGCTGTCATGTTTTATATTAAAAGATATTTTTTGTTCGTAGCTTCTCTTTGAATTTCTAATTTCAGCTGTAGCTTGATTAAGTGCTTCTTTATAAATGCTATAGTCTTCTTCACTTCCGGTATGTCTATATGTCTTCCACATCATTTGCTTGTACTTGATTTTTCTAATGGCTTCCTTCGATAAGTGTTTCTTCTTTGACCGTTTCCCCTGTTTTTTCAAGGGGACAAATTTGTCAACGACGCAGTCAATTTCACTGTTTAAAATATTCCAGCATTCTGTTGCTGTCTTATTCTTCAGTGTGTTATTCCAGTCTATCTTTGCTAAATATTCCCTCATGTCCTGATATCTTCCTTTGTAAAATTGTTTCCTGTACCTTATTTTTCTATTCCGTTCTCCCTTTACTTTGATGATAAAATGTATCTGGTTGTGATCACTACACCCCAGTGGCTCACATATCTTGACATTATCAACAAATTCCTTCTGTGAGCTCAATACAATGTCTAACTCGTTCTCGCCCCTGGTTGCTTCTAACACATGTTGAGAAAGGAAACTATCTTGTACTAAATTTAAAAACTCTTGATCCTCTCTCCCGGTACTCTGTAGAGATGTCCACTGTATATGCCCATGGTTAAAATCCCCCATAATAATACTGTCCCGTTTACTCACTTCTTTGATAGCGTTATGCATTTTTTCATTCTCTTCCATGCTTATGTTTGGACTCCGATACACTAACCCAACAGTTAATGTTGAGTTTCCTGTAACTATGTTACACCAAACAGCTTCTTCACATTCTGCTTCTTTTTCAAATTGTATTTCATAAGCTTGGATGGATTCTTTAATATCTAAAATAACTCCGCCTCCCCTTCTTCCTAATCTATTTTTCCTAAACATTACATACCCTGTCATTCCTAATTCGGCATCTGATATATTTGGTGTGGCCCAAGATTCAGTTATACCTATTATGTGAGGGTCAATATCTTCTACCATAATGTTTAGTTCATTTCTTTTGTTTACTATGCTCCTTGCATTTAAACAAACACATTTATAACCAAATTCCGTAGGGCTTTCCAGGCTGTTCTTTGCTGGTGTCTTTTTGCTATCTTTATCTATGCCTGTAGTATTTGGCTTCTCTGTGTATCCCCCCTGCGAAACTAGTTTAAAAAGTTGCAACCTGTTCCATTATTCATCGATCGGAGAAGGTTCTCGGAGAACATTGCTGCGCCCTTTCCGCTTAGATGGAGGCCATCTCTCATAAACATGTCTTCTTTACCAACAAAATATCCCCACAAATCTACAAATCCAACTCCTTCTTCTTCACACATCTGCTCTAATAGTCCGTTAATTGCCATCCTCTTGCAATTTCTAAATGTTGTTCCCCTTCCCCCCATCACTGGCAAGATTCCTGAGTATGATCTGTTCAACTCTCGTCTTCTTCAGTGTCTTTACCAACTCTCTGTATCTCTTTACTATCCTGGTTGTTCCTTCCCTGTCTGCATTGTTCGTCCCTACATGTACTAATATAGACCCCCCTTGGCCATGCCCCAATACGTTCTCTACCCGTTCAGTCACATGCTCTATCCTAGCCCCCGGAAGACAAACAACAACGTCTTCTCCTTTGCTTAATGTCCTGTCTGTCTTTCGCAAAATGGAGTCTCCCATAAATACCCTTTCTGTTCTCAATGCCCCCTCGATCACTGCTTCAGAGTAGCTCCTCCGTTTTGCATCTCCCTGGTTGCTGACTTTTCCCCCTGCCGCTTTCTCTGTTGTTCCTTTCTTTCCGGTCTCTTTTCTTCCTGTCGTCGTCCTTGTTATTGACTTCCGTTTGGTCACATCACCTGTCACTTCCTTTCTTCCATTCGTCTTACCTCCTGTCGCATCTACTTCTCTCATCTCCTGTCCCCTTGTCCCTCCCTCCTTCTCTACTGTCACTTTCTCCCCTGTCACCTTCCTGCATGTCATGTTTCCTGTTGTTCTTTCTCCATTTGTTGTCCTTGCAATCACCCTCCCTCCTCTGCATCCCCTTCACAATATCCGTTAGCCTAGCTAACTCTGCTGTCAGACAGTCCACTTTTCCAGCACCCTAAACATTGGAACGTAAACCCTTCCTCCGTTGTCTCTGACCAAGTTTGTCCGCACCCCGATACGGCAAAATCCACCAAGCTGTGGCAGTGGTTACACACCAAGTGCCTCCTTGCCTTCACTTGCCGCTTGCCAGGTGCCATATTACGATTTGTCAAAATCAACTCTTAGTTTAAACCAACTTAGTCTTTAGAAAGACTGTTTGTTTATTATGTACAGCAACTGCAGCACACTTTATGTTATAAACAACTTACTACCTATGCTACCATGAACAATAAGTTTAGTCTGTACTGGTACCGTTCCCTAGCGGAAACGTTGGACACTACCTTTATAAACAAACAAGGGTTTCCTACTAGAACGCTTGTTTATTTAATAACAATGATACCTATTCACAGTTTTATCTTACATATGTAGTTGTTACTCTTATTGCTTTATTTCTTATATACTATATCAAATAAAGAGATTTGCTCAATCTTGTTTACAATTTGTCGAATCCTAGATTACCCTTTTATCACCCACTATACTAATCTGTTCAAAAATACTGTTAACTAACAAACTTTAACCAAAACTACTACTCAATATATGTCCAGTACCACTTTATGAATAACCTTAACACAAGAATAATACTTATCAATCAATATTTCCGCTTGTTTTTCAAATTTTATACACCACCAATTTCAAACCTCTACATTCGCCAATTTTCCCGCCGTAACCTCTTACACTTACACTAGCTTCATTGAAAGCGATGCAATTACATTGTCTTCATGTCAACATATTCATGTATGAATGGAACGTATTTGTCAGTTCAGTTTGGCGAACACGATGTGGAAGAGGACAACTTCGGAGGAATATAATAAAGCTTTGTGCTTTTATCAACAAGCAAATACATTTAATTTCAAATAGGACTGTGTTCTGGCATTGAGTGTGCCTATATTCAATACAATGAAATTTGACAACTACATATATATATTGGCTATATATATTGGTTATATATATATATATATATATATATATATATATATATATATATATATATATTATTTTTAAATAACTAATTTAGATAGTTTTCTTCATTTAGAAGACATCCATTTTAAAGATGTATGTATGTATGTATGTATGTATGTATGTATGTATGTATGTATGTATGTATGTATGTATGTATGTATGTATATATATATATATATATAAATGTTCTTTAAAATGGATGTCTTCTAAAATGAAAAAAACTATCTAAATTAGTTATTTAAAAATAATTATGTTAAGCCAGTAAATAAATAAATAAATATATCTAAAATATCCTTTAAGATGATATTTAGCGCACACGAATTATTCACGGCGACCACCTACCAGATTTATCCATGCGTTGATAGTCAGCTTTTGATGTTTCTCGTCCTGCAATAAAAGATGAACCGAAGATATATATATATATATATATATATATATATATATATATATATATATATATATATATACTCAACTTAGACTTCATGTATGTATGTATGTAGATATGATGTAAAATGAAGGTATTATACATACATGTATATATATATATATATATATATATATATATACATACATACATACATACATACATACATACATACATACATACATACATACATACATACATACATACATACATACATACATACATACATACATACATACATACATACATACATACATACATACATACATACATACATACATACATACATACATACATACATACATACATACATACATACATACATACATACATACATACATACATACATACATACATACATACATACATACATACATACATACATACATACATACATACATACATACATACATACATACATACATACATACATACATACATACATACATACATACATACATACATACATACATACATACATACATAGAGGGAAGTTGAGTCAGTGTTTGATTGAACAGGTCTGTCAAGGAAGTAAAGTGTAACGCGCTTTGAGCAGTCCTGAGGATTGGATACTGCGCTATATAAGAACTTACTTTCCCTTAAATTTCTCTCATAAATATACTCTTCTGAGATGAAAATGTCACCAAAATAATCGTTCAGGCAGCCATTTCATTGATCGGTTCAAAGAGTTTTCTAAGCTACGTAACCAGGACAGTTTAAAATTAAATTGCTACTGGAACATAATTGTGTGTCACAGAGATGGGTGTTAGCTAGGGATTATTTCTTCTTCTTCTCCCTCCTCTCATCATTCTATGTATCCACATGTTTGTGACTAGAGTATTGTTGAGCTTGGCTTTCAGAGTTGTCCTAGAATTATCGAGTCCATTACAGGTTACAATTACCTCCTGTGTTGGATCTTTTACTACCCCTGGCATAGACACCAGATAGAAGGGACCGTCTGCTGTTAGTCTCTTCGGAAAGAAACGGGCAATGTGAGGTGAAAGAAATTGCCTAAGTTTCGAAACGGCGGCAGGTGGGATTGAACCACTGTCCGCTCGATTGACACCGCTCCCCACCGCTATGTTGTCATACCTTGGCCGAGTGATAGGACATGTAGCCGTGATATTGTATGCATTTTACCACTTACTAGATCTCGTATCTCGTATAGAGCCATCCGCATCGTCACTTGTGTCGTTTGCGAGTCATTCACTACTGGTCGCACGAATGTGGTGTAGTTATCACCTAGTATCTTGTCTAGTATGGCCAGGTGGACAGACACGGCAGCCGATGAATCTGCAACAGAAATAGGTATCGCACAGGTGTTTTACAGGGTGAGCATAGTTATTACAACATTGGGTTTCCCATCAAGAGAACTCGGTTTTGAAACCATTTGCGTCCGTTTCGATGTATTGTGTAATGTTGTCCACGCCGTGTTGGCGTACGTCAGTGTTATGTGTGGACGTGTACCTGGTGGATATATGTGAACCAGAACTGTCTTCGCGTGATATGTTGAGGGCGTTGCTGAATATTTTCCATAGAAGGTGTTCGGCAGAACAAGTCTGCATTGGGTGAAGTGCAAAACGACATGAAGAGTCCTGTGTATCATGCGAATATGGTTCTAGTTCATATTCATTAACCGGGAACACATCCATACAAGGGTGATATGCGACACTACGGCGTGGACAAAACTGCCAAAATTTCGAAACGGATACAAGTAGTTTCGAAACCACACTCGTCATCATTATAAATGCGTCACAGACCACAGTTGTGTTTCCTAATGAACTGAAAACTGCCCTAGTACCACTGTTACTAAAGAAAGCATCACTTGACCACAATGAACAAGAGAACTATCGTCATATCTCCCACATCGTTTCATAGGAAAGTTGATCGGACAAGTCGTCCTCAAATGCCTGATTCTGCACATGATAATGAATAACCTGCACGATGAAGCGCAGTCATATTACAGACAATATCGTTCTAGAGAAACAGCGGTTATGAACTTTCAACAGAACATCATGCACAGTCTTGATTTTGTACGGTTGTTCTTGACAAGGGTGTCTACATAATTAACATTGACGAATTACATCGGCGATAAGGCACTCGACTGGAATAGAAATTCCAGTCCACCAGTTCGTCTTCTTCGAACGCAATCTACTAGGTTGTACAACAGGGTTCAGCATTTAGACAAGTGATATTCAAACGCATAGGATAACCACTGCTGACATGTGCTTGTCCACCGTTTCGCTAATGGCATCCAGTTATATGTTAGCTATAACCCTGCGCTTTATAGCCTCGTCTCCAGCTACTGTTCGTCGGGCTACTATGATCTACGCCAGATCGGCAGAATTCGTTTCCTACTGACGCTAGACGCGTGCCATGCTGCAGTATGCTGACCTGTGCTGTGTCGCCTCGAGTATTGAAATGCTCTACTCGGTGGATTAAACAATGGACAGAACAACATATAGCAACGAGCACTCGTCTCACCACTACTCGCGTGAGAAGGCTGTATCATATCACGCCGATTCTGCTATCACTGCAATAGCTACCGAGTAGAATAGAACCATCTTCAAGATATGTAGGATCTACTGACATATTAAGATCCTGCACGGCTTAGTCCCGGTACGTCAACGATACGATAGTTCGCAAGGCACCTACACGTGCGTTGCGATCGGCGTTTCTGGCCGGGAGGTGTGATTGAGAATTAATGGACGGGGCAGATTTGCAGTGATAGGACTGTGGAATAGGTTTTGAATTGAATTGAACTGAATTGAATTGACATTTATTTGGCATATAAAATACAACGAACATGGAACATGTGTTAATGATGAATGCCAGGACGCCAGAAAAAAACTAAACTAGTTGAAACAACCGGACGCCCTTTAAAATTACACAGTAATGTCTACCTCTAATAATATATGATGTACATAATAATAATTTGTTTAATAACAAGATACAAATGGATATATATATATATATATATATATATATATATATATATATATATATATATATATATATATATGTACATGTACAATACTAAAACTATACATTCACAATATGTTCACATAATATATGTACACATATTATCGCAAAAAGTATATTTCGTTCAAGTCAAAAAATACTACTACTTTTACTATGAAAACAGTTATTAACTATGCATAATCTATTTCAATAAAAGTAGGTTTTGGAAATTAATCCATTATTTGCTCATCAAGCAGGAATAGCAATTTCTTAATAGTTGTTTTTCATGACATATGTTAAAATGTATTTTGGGCATTGTTCTTTCATTATTTTATCATATATTTGATATCACTAAATTATAAATAGGTCTTCTAATTTAAGAATACTGTACATTTTAAAGGTGGGATCAGTATTCGCTATACATTTGCTTTTGTCAATCAAACGGACTGCTTTTTTAAAGTTTAAATAATCTGCTTATTGTTAGTTAAATGATAAATGGGGTTGAATTAAGGCATTGTGTATTTGTTTTAATGTGCACGAATATAGCAGTAGTTTGATTTGATTAATTATTGTTAATAATTGGGAATTCGTCTTGCAATTGTATTTTTCTTCCAATTAAGGTTTCTATCAATCCAGATACCTAGAATTTGAAGTGATCACCTTTTTTATGTTATCACCATGTAGAACTATTTCTATCCGACTGTGTATCTGATTCTGCGTGTTTTTAAATATCATACATTTAGTTTTGCCTATGTTAAGTATCTAATGAGAATTTTGTGTGAGTTCAGGATTAACATGAATTGTGATACTATTGAGGTTTTTGCTTTTAAAAAATAGGCTTGTAACATCAGCAAAGAGTGTTAATTGTGCTGTTTGTGATGACAATAGCATATCATTTATACAAATTAAAAATAGCAGTGGTTCTAAAATGGATCCTTGTGGGACTCCATATTTTGTACTTTGATAATCCGATATTGTATATTTCTTTATAACGAACTGCTCAAGACCACGTAGCTTTTAAAACGTTTGTGTGGGACCCCTCTAATTCCATACTGTCATAGTTTGTCGAATACAATATTGTGATCTAAAGTGTCAAAAGCTTTGCTTAAGTCAATGAACACTTGCCAAAGTGTGTACGATCAGTTGAAACATTGGTGGCTTTAAAATTAAAACCTATCTATTTGGCATGTATTAATATTCCCTTGCATAAGCACTGCTACCACATCTAAATAAGCACTCACACTCGATAAGCCGAAGGGCTTCCTTGTCCACCTGCCATCTAGAGTTGATTCTCTACCTGGCAATCTTGTTTAATCTTGTTAAATGACAGTGGTTTTTATTTCATAGTACTGATTAGTTTTGTTTTATTTCTTCGTTTGATATTTTCATATGCAAATTGATTCATTTTATTAGCTTACTTATTTAGTTAATTAATAATTTATATTTAGAATTTTAGTCAAAACGCCATTTTAATATGTGAAACACTTTGATTGGTGTTTACTTACTCAACTCTTAATAGAAATGGAATTATTATTACTACTACTGCTGCTACTATTGGTTAATGTTGAATGTGTTTCTGTTATTTTCAGGTGTGCCTGGAATTCATTGTAAATGTAAATGTGTGGGTATTTGTTGATATAATAAACCAATTGCAGTTAGTGACGGGTAATAATATTATGTTTTAACAATTGTTTTCTAAAAAAACTAATTGGGACCCTACATACATACCCCCTGTAATTATGCTAGCATGTCTATCAAGGACAAGTGGCGATATATACAGGTCAGTGTGCCACTGCAATTTGTTTACCCTTTCCATTTTTGTGGGATGAATGGTGTCAAATAACTGTGTTTCAACAGGTCAGACTCCATTCGCTACATTGTAACTCCAAAGCTTGGAGGTGAATCAGTACATACACTAACATCTCATCATTAGCATTAGCCTAGGCCTAGGCCTAGGGCTAGGTCTAGGACAAGTCACAAAGCCTTGATTCTTAACTAAAATATAAAACAAAACAGAAATAGTGCATTTATTTTCACATTATAAGTATTATAGTTATTTATAACACAGCATTTGTAACGAATGGTTAACCAAAATCTCACAACACTATCAATACGTTAAAATACTAAGGCTGACAATGAGCGATAATATGTTAATTTGATATGAATTGTCAAAGAAAAAGTTAGAAATTATTTTAAGAATGCTCAGCTGATACGTAAATACAAGCAGAGCCAGCGCTGTGTAATCATGATATTGTAAAACTTAGTAAATGTAATGAACCTAGTTGAAATATTGATAAAATAAAGAAACTGTGATATCAGATATCAGTAGTAAAATCAGTTTGTCAGACTTTGTCAAATTCGGGTACAAAGATGTCCCTTGCTAGTGAGAATAGTTTCACTTGTCCATATGACAAATGACAGCAACTTACTTCCGGTGAGAATTACAAAAGCCGCTAAGACAAGAGCCGTTTGCATGCACTGCCACGGCATTGTCAGCAGTTGAGCTGAGCCTGAGACACAAGACGAGTTTCTTCTTCACGATCGCGACTTGTGCGTGGCTGTGGTGATGACGGAACGGGAGGAAGGAATAGAGTCTGTAATATTTTGATCCTGCACTGCATCGGGCAGAGCTGCTGTATTTGTTCTCTTCATTGTCTGGTCGAGCTGGAAGGAGCTTGGAGCGGTTGACTATTAATTAGTGAACAATTAGCTTATGGAACATGCTTAGCCTTGCTACCTTCCTGCAATGTTGCAGAGAAGGCCACTGGCACTACAGTCGGTTGATTATTGCGGTGACAAAAGGTGTTTTCTGATGCTGATTGACCACAAACTGAGCAGATATGCATATGCCACTGTGAGCAAAATGTTATATGACGTGTATAAACTTCCAGCAAAGTTATTTGTCTAAAATTAACACGAGGCTTGTTGAGACGTTTTGATAGCAATTCCAAATCATCTTACGACAATGCGCCATAATCCGTGACAGGAAATTAAAATGACAGCCCGTGGTATTTATTCTATAAATTCCTTGCGTTTTGCTGCACATTAGTGATTTTATATTTACCGCGCATGAGCAGAAACGTGACCCGGATATTATTTAATGTCCGGATAAATGAAAGCCAGAGCTAGTAGATCCAAAAACTGGTTATCTTTGGACATTGTACATTGATGGCGCCCTCACACGGATGGGACCAATTTATTTGTTTATTATTACGAAACATTACAATTTATGTTTAATACCATACTACTTCCCATGTGTTATGCGAATAAAATAGCCTATAATCACTGAAAACGAACTTCGGTAGGAAATCAACGTTCTGCCAAAGCTAATACATTATAACTGGGTCTCTTCGGGCACAGAGCGCCCTCACACGGATAGTATCAAAAACGTTTTGATACCATACTAAACGACGAGACTGTGAGATTGAGCGAGATATTCTTTAGCTTTTTGCTAGACATATTGATAACGGTGATTATTTTTTTAAATACTACTGCGACATAGCATATCCTACAACAACCGTTTGTTAAAAAAAACGTTGCAGTTGTGACATTTGTAACATTGTTCATGTTGTAGTTTTTCTTAGAAAATGGCGCTAAATCCACAACATGTCCGATATTTTTTTGGCAATAGTGCACCAGCTCCCTGTCTAATAGTTCTGTGTAAGCGTGTAAGCACATTTGTTGGCTGATAGACTAGCCCCTGAAACGTGTATGGTAGGGCGTACATGTCAAATGTAGTTTATGTGACAGTGAACAAGGCATTTTAAAATGTTGCCTTATTATTGCATTTTCATAAATACTTAAAACAAATTATCCATAATATTACTTATGATTTACACTGTGAAAATATAGAATTGTTATGAAGTTTTTATTAATTGTTTTATTAAAAAAGACCTGTGATAATAGAAATGTGTTGTTGGAAATTAAGTTGTTTGCATAACACATTTTCCAAAAATAGATTGCCATAGTTAGTTCAGATGTAAAACTACATTTGCAACAGTTCTCATGCTTACATGGAATAAGTGAGAGAGAAAACACAAACTAAAAATCGTGCATATTAAATATAACAAAGGCATACATGTAAAGGTGGTAACAGCAATGTTTTTTCTAAGCTACGATCTGCAATGCAATTGATACAGCTTTTGTAACGAATGGTAAAACTATGTGTGCATTATTCAGTTATACATTACTCAAGAATGCTTGTGGATTTATGTTGAGTTATCGTAATGAATGCATGTTTTCAGAAACTGTATAACACTGGAAATCATTGTAAGATGTACACAATAAGTTATTTTACTGTACTCATAGTTTTTGCGATATGAACCTTGTCGTGTTGGATACAGCTAAATTACATTTAGAGTGATTTGTGTGTATTTGTGTGCATTACCCTGTATTCCCAGTCAGTGCAGTTCAGTTCAGTTTGTTACAAGAAAGAAAATACTGTAGCTGCTTTTAATTTAAAACAGTTACAGTGTATTGACAAATGTGTTATTTTAAGTAAGTTTTATTAACAAATTCACCCATACAGGATAAATTGTTATATCAGTCAGGGCTATGTCCATATACATTATTTTATGTGTACTTGGTTACATACACTTGCTATAAATGTAACTGATTAATATTTTGAAATAATTATATTATGTAATAGATGTTTTCGTTAATTTGAAAAATTATAATCAATTAGTTTTCTAGCATGACATACTTTCTGTAAGCTGTGTTTAAATAAATGAAAATTGTAAACCATATGCAGTATTACTCACGTTACCTAATATTTAAAACCAAGTTGATATGAGTTCCAATGTGCAGTGTAAATTCTGGTGGGTTATCTTTATTCTAGTGGGCTATCTTTATTCTGGTGGGCTGTATGTTTGGATGGGTTATTTTTTCTTCTGGTGGGTTATGCTCTCTCTTGCTTTCTCTCTGTCTCTGTCTCTGTCTCTGTCTCTGTCTCTGTCTCTGTCTCTGTCTCTGTCTCTGTCTCTGTATCTGTCTCTGTCTCTGTCTCTGTCTCTCTCTCTCTTCTCTCTCTCTGTCTCTGTCTCTGTCTCTGTCTCTGTCTCTGTCTCTCTGTCTCTCTCTCTCTCTCTCTCTCTCTCTCTCTCTCTCTCTCTCTCTCTCTCTTCTCTTCTCTCTCTCTCTCTCTCTCTCTCTCTCTCTCTCTCTCTCTCTCTCTCGCTCTCTTGCTCTGTCTCTCCCTTCATGGGGATCACCACCTCTTATCCACCAAACACGTCTCTCTCTCTACCATCTCATCTAGTTCCTATCTTGTAGCCAACCAAACATGACATATTAGATGGAAGACTCCAACTTTCCTAAAATAGCAGTCTTTGAAGTATGACAACTACCATGCCTTGATATCGCCACTGCAGTCTTCGGCATATTCTATGCTGACCTCAACCAGAGTTATTACTGTTGCACTTAACTTGATGACCTGGTAGAACTCTGATGCTGGTCATAGGATGCTGCCAGCGAGAAACATTTTATCTGCATTCTTCTACAGCCAACATGTAGGTCTTATGTCTTAGTTGTTTGGGTTGCATATTAATTCCTGTTTGTTTTGCAACCAAGGTGCAGGCCATTTATGAAGAAAGCATTAATATTATATATACATTGATATATATATATATATATATATATATATATATATATATATATCAACGTTATATATATATATATATATATATATATATATATATATATATATATATATATATATATATATACGTTGATACATACACAAACTTGACGATAGTTCGATGCATTTCAGAGATGTCACAAAAGCAGCCGAACTTATTAAATAGAATCAATGCGTGTGCACACAACATGTAATGTTTGCATAAGGAACACCAGCAGGGTGTGAACCTGCCACACACCATTGAATCGATATTACCCTAAACTATCCAAGTGAACAAAATGGTTAGACAAACAACTGACAATGTATTTGCATTACAACACAGTATTCTAAATGCAATCAGTCAAAACTGTATTTTATATTATTAGAAAATGTTAATTTATATCATCTGACAGGAACACACAATTATTAAAAATATAAAAACAAGTATGCACAAATTCACTTTTCTGTATAACACTGCTAACTTTGTTTTGAACTCTTGTTTTGTGGAAACACATCATCCGTCACCATGGCTGTCAAACAACGACTGTTGAACGATTGTTTCTACCTGAAAAAGTGACAAATTACAAAACCAGTATAGTTGTTTCCCACAAGCATGAATTGTTAATGGTGGTTATTACAACAGGACATTTTGCATTACCTAACACTATCCAGCATTTTCTCTAGTTGATTATCCTCTGTATGTCTAATGATATCCCAAATATGAATAGGGTATGTGTCATTTAATACATATTAGGTTTTATGTGGGGTATGTGTGTGTAAAATATTTATGACATTGCTTTATTGACTAATACAATGTCACTTTATAATAGGACTGACGTAGACTTGTTCAAATTAGTGTCTTCGCAAGAGTGACACTGTTGGTGGCACTGCAGTCAAGTAACAATTCTTATTTACTCTGCTCATGTCTCCTGTTCAATGTGTCTGTTTGTGGCTATATTCTCCTGGTCTATCCCATATCCTTTTTTTCTTGTTCAGTGTCTCTGTGCCAGGTGGCCTTCTCTTCACCTCTTATCTGGTGTTTCTACAACAAAGCAATGCTAACAGATATATATATATGCCCTATGTGAGAACAATATAATAGTTATTAAAATATAATGAACAAAAGCTAAATAATAAAAATCCATCAATACATATACAATATATGTATTTTAAGTCCTCCAAGATATACTTAAGCAGTAACTACAAGGCAACGTATTTATTACATTTTTATATCTTTCAATAATAATTTTTTCCACAAACAAAACGTAGAACGAATGAATGAATTAATTATTATTATATGTATTGCACACTGTGTTTGCAATCAGTGGGTTTCCACATCACGAATGTCATAAACAGTGAGCAAAGCAGTCTGGTATGACAAGATATTGACGCCGATGATAACTACTAGACTGTGGACACGTTCTTGTATGACGTCACACAAAGCATACAGTATGACGTAACACAGCATGCTCTATGACGTCATATTCCGTAAATTTCCCTGTAAGGACATTCGCGCTATTTCCCAGCCCAAAGAAACATAATTGAGTGGTGCAATCGTACTTATCACTGACGTACGGGTGGAACATATTTAATATTGGAGGGAGCTAAATTCAGCAGACGTTTCACATCATTCCTATATCGGGTGAAAGAGGGGAGGGAGGCTCGAGGTTTTTCGCCGGAGCGACAGTGTCAGTCACACTTCCAGGTCTGGCGCTGCGCTGTCTCGGATCATCATAGGCTGGGAATGGGAGACATTGAGGGGAGAGGCGCTGTTGAAAAATATTTACTTCCGCAACGTCATAAATTCTGCTTCTCCGATTTAGGGTTGGATCAGATGGCATCAATAGACACAACAATAGACACAGGTTGCTCTGTTGACCTTGATTTGCACTTACCACCTCCAAAACATCACCTTCACGATGTCTAAATACAATGATTCTAAGCAAAACACGCATCATTTTCCTAACATATTTAGTGGGCTAATCCTAACTTGGCCCGAACCATCCGACTAAAATCATCTAGACAACAAATTACACTCT
>JAODUO010001550.1:82500-89091 GCA_025642075.2 Ridgeia piscesae
ATATTATATATATATATTATACATACAGAATATATATATATATATATATATATATATATATATATATATATATATATAAATATTATACATACAGAATATATATATATATATATATATATATATCTGTATGTATAATATAATATAATATATATATATATTCTGTATGTATAATATAATATAATATATATATATATTCTGTATGTATAATATATAATATAATATATAGGTATATATATATAATATATATATATATATATATATATATATACAGATATGTTTGTGTGTATGTTTATGTGAGTGTGTGTTTATCTTCATATATATTATATTATAATTATATATATATATTATATATATTATACATACAGATATATATATATATATATATATATATATATATATATATATATATATATATATATTATATGTATAATATATAATATATATATATATATTATGTATGTATAATATATAATATATATATAATATATATATATATATAATATACAGATATGTTTATGTGGGTATGTTTATGTTATTGTGTGTTTATCTTCATACATAATTGTATGACGTTGTTGCAACCAAGAATTCTTGATCTTGAAAGATTGAATTTGCTGTTGCAGTTGCTGCTGAGATGTGTGTGTGTGTGTGTTGTGTGTGTGTGTGTGTGTGTGTGTGTGTGTGTGTGTGTGTGTGTGTGTGTGTGTGTGTGTGTGTGTGTGTGTGTGTGTGTGTGTGTGTGTGTGTGTGTGTGTGTGTGTGTGTGTGTGTGTGTGTGTGTGTGTGTGTGTATGTGTCTATGTGGTGTGTGTGTATGTGTCTATGTGGTGTGTGTGTGTGTGTGTGTATGTGTGTGTGTGTGTGTGTGTGTGTGTGTGTGTGTGTGTGTGGTGTGTGCGTAAGTGCGTTTATATGTATACATTTAAACAGTATTGTGTTATGTTGCCTTAACCAATAAATCATTCAAGCGGGCGAGTGATACGTAGCATATGCTGTTGCTGTAGAGTTGGGATGATTACATTGCTGAATACGCCGCCGATTGGGCGGCTTGTGGAGACAATTTCTTTGAACATCGCGTGGGCAACAACAGGGTCGAGAACTACGGCGAAAACCTGTACATGTCTATGAGCAATGAACCGGAAGTGGCCGACCTAAAGGAGGACATCGAGGTTGGAAGATCACGGTGTTTGACTGTTGTAGGTGTGGGGTCTCAATAAATAAACATCCGACTTAGATTTTGCAATTCCGATTTCAACAGCTCTTGCTGTCGTTTCGTTCCACGTTGTTTTAATTCAGCTGTAGAATGCGTCACTGTGAACATTGTTTTGTGTGTACAAGGCGCTTTGTGTATACTTGAAGTAGCATCGTGATCGACCAGTTGTGCCGTGGAACATTTGGGCATATAACATACCATAACACATGGGTGGCGAGCCGGACTGTCGACGAAAGAACTGGTCTTTATATCATAGCACTCGTTTCGAAAAGTGGAACATGTCGTTCACATTCCGGTCATCTTTATCTTTCCGAATTTCCGATACCCTACGAACCTTTTCGCACCATCTACCTAGTGTCTATGCCAGAGGACATGCCAGATCACACAAACGGCGTACATGATGCGTACAAGTTAGATGCTGTATTTGTACCTTTTAAGTAATTTTGTCTTTATGTTCGAGTTAAATACTACAATTCAAGCTAACTAGTAACGGTATTAAGAGTGCTCATGGGAATCTACCGGGCCAGTGTGTGTGTCTATCTGACTTTGTCTTTTCTATTCGTAGGACGGCCTCATGGCGTGATGGAAGGAGAAAGATGACTTCAACCTTGCCAAGAACTCGTGCGTACCTGGCAAAGTGTGCGGCCACTACACGCAGGTAGGGGGCGCCAGTGTCGAATGTCAATCGTTGTAGGTTACACAGATCTACTACACAATACAGATATGATACGTTTGCATGAATATCACTATATCTCATAGAATTAAAGAGTTCTTGTCGCGTATGCGATATATAATATAATTTGCATACATGCTTATTAAATAATGTTTCGAGTTGGAATTTATGTAGATATATATTTTAAGTGCCTTTAATTTAGATTTAGTATCTTGTGATAGTGCTTAGTTACAGTTAAATATGTAGAAATATAACATTTTAATGCCTTTTTGTTTCTTTATTTGTACACATACATAATATATATATATATATATATATATATATATATATATATATATATAATGTTAAAATTATAATTATATATATATATTTTAATGTATTAAATGATATGTTATTCTCTATTAATCTTTTTTTTTCTAAGATAGAAATACATTATTATAAAGTAGTAGTAGTAGTAGTAGTAGTAGTAGTAGTAGTAGTAGTAGTAGTAGTAGTAGTAGTAGTAGTAGTAGTAGTAGTAGTAGTAGTAGTAGTAGTAGTAGTAGTAGTAGTAGTAGTAGTAGTAGTAGTAGTAGTAGTAGTAGTAGTAGTAGTAGTAGTAGTAGTATGTACAAATTTGAGATACTTTCAGAAAGAAATATGCATGGAATACATATAGATTCTATTTACCATTTGATTCGACACCTAAATACAAATTCCAACCTTGCCGCTCCATCCACCGATGTAAGAGATCTGGTTATTTTACCTGTGTGTGTACGCATAAGTTATATATTACGTGTTGTACCTTTGTTGTTTAAAAATGCAGCTCACACAATGAGACATCATATCGATTACATTAAAAAGTATGTATAATCATAATATATAAATGTAATCGGAAACAGATGCGCGGAAACATTACTGAATGCCTTTGCCTTGAATGTCGGTGGAGTCTCTTCATAGTAGACACAAACCGAAACTACAACGGGGAGGTCAAATAAAAACATATCACGTGGCATACCGTGCATTGTAGATGGCCTGAGCTAAGTCTACCAAAGTCGGTTGCGGATATGCGCTGAATTGTCCGGTCGGCACGTACTCGAGGTCATTCTATCTCGTGTGCAATTACAGTCCTCCGTGAGTACAACAACAACAACAACAACAATTACAACAACAAACACCACAACAAACACAACAATAATAATACCAGCTGTTTCTTCTGACACAAAATAAATACTGCTAGTAGTAGTAATAGTATTACTACTAATGCTATTCATCCTAATGCTACTGCTACTACTACTACTATGACGATGATAACGACGACCACTACTACTACTACTACTATTACTACTAGTAATACTACTGCTTCTCTTACTACCACTACTACTACTATTACTATTACTACTGCTACTACTACTACTACTACTACTACTACTACTACTACTACTACTACTACTACTACTACTACTACTACTACTACTACTACTACTACTACTACTATTACTACCACTACTACTACTATTACTATTACTACTGCTACTACTACTACTACTACTACTACTACTACTACTACTACTACTACTACTACTACTACTACTACTACTACTACTACTACTACTACTACTACTATTACTATACTACTGCTACTACTACTACTACTACTACTACTACTACTACTACTACTACTACTACTACTACTACTACTACTACTACTACTACTACTACTATTACTACTCAACTACTACTACTACTACTGTTGTGTAGCTGTGTGTGTTATGTAGTATGAGTATTGTTATATACTAATATTAAAACAACAACTACAACTAGTAGTAGTAGTAGTAGTAGTAGTAGTAGTAGTAGTAGTAGTAGTAGTAGTAGTAGTAGTAGTAGTAGTAAGACTAATATTATAATTACTTAACAATTTCTTAGATGCTTCAATCTAATGATCTGTCTTTGTTTGTCTAGAGGCCACATCTTCGACGAGAAACCTTACAGGCCCAACCATCGAATGGTCCAGGTGCGTTGCCTTACGGTAAATCACATTTGTTGTGTATGTGTGATGTGTTTTTTGTTTGTTGACAGTTTTGCTTGTGCGACATTCAGACAATTTTGCTTGTGTGACATTCAGACAGTTTTGCTTGTGTGACATTCAGACAGTTTTGCTTGTGTGACATTCAGACAGTTTTGCTTGTGTGACATTCAGACAGTTTTGCTTGTGCGACATTCAGACAGTTTTGCTTGTGTGACATTCAGACAGTTTTGCTTGTGTGACATTCAGACAGTTTTGCTTGTGCGACATTCAGACAGTTTTGCTTGTGTGACATTCAGACAGTTTTGCTTGTGTGACATTCAGACAGTTTTGCTTGTGCGATATTCAGACAGTTTTGCTTGTGTGACATTCAGACAGTTTTGCTTGTGTGACATTCAGACAGTTTTGCTTGTTCGATATTCAGACAGTTTTGCTTGTATGACATTCAGACAGTTTTGCTTGTGCGACATTCAGATAGTTTTGCTTTTGCGACATTCAGACAGTTTTGCTTGTGCGACATTCAGATAGTTTTGCTTTTGCGACATTCAGACAGTTTTGCTTGTGCGACATTCAGATAGTTTTGCTTGTGCGACATTCAGATAGTTTTGCTTGTGCGACATTCAGACAGTTTTGCTTGTGCGACATTCAGATAGTTTTGCTTGTGTGACATTCAGACAGTTTTGCTTGTTCGATATTCAGACAGTGTTGCTTGTATGACATTCAGACAGTTTTGCTTGTGCGACATTCAGATAGTTTTGCTTGTGCGACATTCAGACAGTTTTGCTTGTGCGACATTCAGATAGTTTTGCTTGTGTGACATTCAGACAGTTTTGCTTGTTCGATATTCAGACAGTGTTGCTTGTGTGACATTCAGACAGTTTTGCTTGTGCGACATTCAGATAGTTTTGCTTGTGTGACATTCAGACAGTTTTGCTTGTTCGATATTCAGACAGTGTTGCTTGTGCGACATTCAGACAGTTTTGCTTGTGTGACATTCAGACAGTTTTGCTAGTGCGACATTCAGACTATTTTGTTTGTGCGACATTCAGACAGTTTTGCTTGTGCGACATTCAGACAGTTTTGCTTGTGCGACATTCAAACAGTTTTGCTTGTGCGACATTCAGACAGATTTGCCTGTGTGACATTGAAACAGTTTTGCTTTTGCGATATTTATGCAATTTTGCTTCTACGACATTAAGACAATTTTGGTTGTGCGACTTTCAGACAGTTTTGTTTTTGCGCGAGACAGTTTTCCTTGTGGTACATTTAGACAGTTTTGTTTTGCGACATCTACACAGTTTTGATTGTGCGGTATTTAGATAGTGTTGGTTTTGCAACATTCAGACACCTTTGCTTGTGCGACATTCAGACAGTTTTGTTTGTGCGACATTCAGACAGTTTTGCTTGTGCGACATTCAGACAGGTTTGTTTGTGTGACATTCAGACAGTTTTGCTTGTGCGATATTCAGACAGTTTTGCTTGTGTGACATTCAGACAGTTTTGCTTGTATGATATTCAGACAGTTTTGTTTGTGTGACATTCAGACAGTTTTGCTTGTTCGATATTCAGACAATTTTGCTTGTATGACATTCAGACAGTTTTGCTTGTGCGACATTCAGACAGTTTTGCTTGTATGACATTCAGACAGTTTTGCTTGTATGACATTCAGACAGTTTTGCTTGTATGACATTCAGACAGTTTTGCTTGTATGACATTCAGACAGTTTTGCTTGTATGACATTCAGACAATTTTGCTTGTATGACATTCAGACAGTTTTGCTTGTGTGACATTCAGACAGTTTTGTTTGTGTGACTTCAGACAGTTTTGCTTGTGCGATATTCAGACAGTTTTGCTTGTATGACATTCAGACAGTTTTGCTTGTATGACATTCAGACAGTTTTGCTTGTGCGACATTCAGACAGTTTTGCTTGTATGACATTCAGACAGTTTTGCTTGTATGACATTCAGACAGTTTTGCTTGTATGACATTCAGACAGTTTTGCTTGTATGACATTCAGACAATTTTGCTTGTATGACATTCAGACAGTTTTGCTTGTGCGACATTCAGACAGTTTTGTTTGTGTGACTTCAGACAGTTTTGCTTGTGCGATATTCAGACAGTTTTGCTTGTGTGACATTCAGACAGTTTTGCTTGTGTGACATTCAGACAGTTTTGTTTGTGTGACATTCAGACAGTTTTGCTTGTGTGACATTCAGACAGTTTTGTTTGTGCGACATTCAGACAGTTTTGTTTGTGTGACATTCAGACAGTTTTGCTTGTTCGATATTCAGACAGTTTTGCTTGTATGACATTCAGACAGTTTTGCTTGTGCGACATTCAGACAGTTTTGCTTGTGCGACATTCAGACAGTTTTGCTTGTGTGACATTCAGACAGTTTTGCTTGTGTGACATTCAGACAGTTTTGTTTGTGTGACATTCAGACAGTTTTGCTTGTGCGACATTCAGACAGTTTTGCTTGTGCGACATTCAGACAGTTTTGTTTGTGTGACTTCAGACAGTTTTGCTTGTGCTACATTCAGACTATTTTGTTTGTGTGACATTCAGACAGTTTTGTTTGTGTGACATTCAGACAGTTTTGCTTGTGCTACATTCAGACTATTTTGTTTGTGTGACATTCAGACAGTTTTGTTTGTGTGACATTCAGACAGTTTTGCTTGTGTGATATTCAGACAGTTTTGCTT